>NW_020870787.1:104294-106794 GCF_003789085.1 Penaeus vannamei | reverse complement strand
ATATCTTACTTGTACTTATACTCGTATATTTCTCCACTCAATTGCTCGTTTGTACTTATAATAATTTATATTCACTTATACTTAAATTCAGACATCTTCCCTCTTAATTGTTCACTTATGCTTATACTATATACTCACCTATACTTATCCTTTATACTCACTTATATTCATCCTTTATACTCACTTATACTTATGCCTATACTTCTTCCCTTTCCTTTACTCCCTTATTCTTATACCTTATACTTACTTATACTTATAATTATACTTCTTCCCTCTTATTTGCTCGCTTATACTTTATACATTGCTCACTTATACATTTCGCCACTTATACTTATACTTTGTGTTCTGACTGCAATGAGAAATGTGTTTTATAGATTGTTGTGAAAAAAACCCTCATTATGATTATGAATTTGTGTTGTTTCATACAAGTATGTGTATCTATATCATCATCATTATTGCTACCATCACCATTATTATGATTATGATTATTGTAGTGATGATAATCATGATGCCAATTATAGTAATGATACTAACAATGACAGTAATAATGATATGGTACTGATGATGATAATGATGATAATGATAATAATGCTACTGATAATGATGATAGTAGTAATATTAATGATGATGAGAGTAACATTAACAATGGTAATAATTGTAATTACAATAACGAAGATAATAATGATATTAACAATGATAATGATAATAGCAGTTATGATGATAATGATAATGATAAAATTGATAATAAAAGTAATAATTAAAATGATGATAATAATGAAGGATGATGAAAATGATAATGAAATTAATATTAGCAACAATAATGATGGTAATTATAAGAACAATTATGATGATTATAACAACACAGCAAGATGGTGATATAAATCGTACTGATGATAATAATGATAATAGGTATAACAATAACAGTGGTATCAACAATAGCAGGAGCAGTAACAACACTAATTAATGATAATGATAATAACAATGATAATAATAATAATAACGATAATTATGAAAACAGTAATGATAATGATAATAACAATGATGATAATGATAATAATAACGATAATGATGAAAACAGTAATGATAATGATAATGACAATAATGATAATGGCGCTAACAATGATAATAATGATAATAGAGTAATGATAATGCTAATGACAAAAATGGTAATGAAAATACCAATAATGATAATGTTAATAACAATAGCGGTCATTATTGGCATTATCATCATCATCACCATTATTGTTATTCCTCCCATTATTGGCGTTATCATCAATACCTGAATTATCATATGAATCATTGCATTTATATTCTCATCTGAATTATTCTCACAGCACTATTCGCAAGAATATTATGAATAATTAATTCTAATTCGCCGAAAAAAAATGTTTGAGACTTACAGCAAAAGTTGGATATGAATGATTTTGAAAACAATATTTAATCATTTTGAGATTTGCATTTCAATAGAAAGAGTAACTATCATATATTTACTACCACGTTTGTCTTGGTGTTTATTAATACTTTTTTTTTTATCTATCAACGTTCTCCTCTTTTGTCTTGTTTGTCTCCTTATCGCACATTTATCCGATAATATATTAGTAATGTAATTATCTTTGCTTTCCTCTGTCTATTTCGATGATCATTAAGATTCAAGTATTTTTGGGGTTGAATTAATTTTTCTATATTCTAACTACTTAAAAAAACAGTATATGAATTTATTAAGAACATTTTTTAGTTGATATAGAACTTTAGAGTACGCTTCTAATACTAAAATAACAATAACAATAACAGTAACAACAACAACGGAAAATCAATAAACGAAATTATTAACATTTTCTAACTGAAGAACAAAAAAGACAAATATCGAATAGAACACAAGCTTTCCAGTATTAAAAAGAAAAGACACTCAGAAGAAACAAGAAAACAAACCAATTTGCTGAACCTCGGGGAGTAATTGGACAGTCGTCGCCAGGTAAAAAAAAGAAAAAAGAAAGAAAGAAAAAAAAAAAAGTTGAGGAGGACGAGACCTGCCGCGGAATAAGAAAGGGCGGGGAGCAAGGGGGGGGGGGCAAGGGGTGGCGGGGGAGCTAGGGGGGCGGGGAGCAGAGGGCGGGGCGGGGGAGGGGGAGGAATTCAGGGAAAGCTAACTGGAACTTCCTTCAAAAACACACACACACACACAACACACACAAATATATATTCACAGGGTGTCCTCGATTTACGACGGAAGATCCGTTCCCTACTATGGCGTCGTAACCCAAAATTCGGTTACGATAACGATATCATAATACTTATAATATATATATATATATATAATATATATATATATATATATATATATATATATATATAATATATATATATATATATATATACCTATAATCGGATATAGATATAATATATACATTATATATATATATAATATATATATATATATATATATATATATATATATATATATATATATATTATATATATTATATTATATATCTAATTATAT
>NW_020870787.1:89294-94294 GCF_003789085.1 Penaeus vannamei | reverse complement strand
ATGGATGGATAGATAGATAGATAGATAGATAGATAGATATATAGATAGATAGAGAGAGAGAGTAGAGAAGAGAGAGAGAGAGAGAGAGAGAATGAATAGAGACAGACAGATAGATAGATAGATAGATATATAGGTAGAGAGAGAGAGAGAGAGAAGGAACAGAGACAGACAGACAGACTCATAACGAGAGACAGAGAGAGAAAACGTAAGTAAACACATCAACAACAAGAACACAGGAAAGGAAGCCAACCGAATGAGAGAAAAGGAAGCCGAAGTCAGTGCCGAACACACATTAGCTATTAGGTCTCATCAGCCTGGCTTGTCTTGCCGACGCCCACGCCCAAAACACGGGATACACATTCGTTCTGTTACATTATTATGATTTCGTAGTCTTTTTTTATGGGGATAGTTATTCGTGTCTTTGGATTAATGTCTTCGAAGTGTGTAAATATGTTTGCGTCGTCTCTTCTTGACTTTTTTTCTCATTCTCACTTTTTTTTTTGTTTGTTTGGTTCTTATTTTTTCTCTTTTTCTTTCTTTCTTATTATCTCTTTCTTTTTCTTCTGTGTGTCTCTGTCTGTCTGTCTCTCTCTCTCTCTCTCTTTCTCTCCCCACTCTCTCTAATCTCCTCTCTTTCTATCCCACTCTTAATCCCCCCCTCTCTCTCTCTCTCCATTCCCTCTCTCTCTTATCCATCGCTCCCTCCCTCCCTCTTTCTCCCTTCCCTCTCCCTCTTTCTCCATCGCTCCCTCCCTCCCTCTCTCTCCCTTCCCTCTCCCTCTTTCTCCATCGCTCCTTTCCCTCTTTCTCCCTTTCATCTCCTCTTTCTCCTCGCTCCCTCCCTCCTCCTCTCCATCCTCTTTCTCAATCTCTTCTTCAGGCTTCCCATCCCTCTCCCTCTTCCCATCCCTCTTTCTCCATCTCTTTCTCCATCGCTTCCTCCCTCTCCCTCTCCCTCTCCCTCTTCGCCATCGCTCCCTCCCTCCCTCTCCTCCTCTCCCATCGCTCTCTTTCTCAGGCTTTTTCCCAGCCTCTCTCTCGCCCTTCCGCCCACACCGCACATAGAGATACTGAATGCTAATATCCAGGCCTTCTACAGATGGGAGAAACCTGTAAACAACTTTGGACAAGAGAGAAGAAATGTGTGTCACATTTTTGAGCAATATCTTTTATCACATGAATGGAATACGTAAGTGTGGTTTGACTTTGAACACGTGTAAACAAACAGATGAAAGGGAGAAGGAGGGGAAGAGGGAAAGAAGAGGGAAAATGGAGAAGGAGGGAGAGAGGAAAAGAAGAGGGAAAAATGAGAGGGAGGGAGAGAGGAAAGGATGAGAGAAATGGGAGGAGGGAGAGAGGAAAAGAAGAACGAAAAAGGAGAGTGAGGGAGAGAGAGAAAAAGAGAAAAGGGAGAGGGGAGAGGAGAAAAAAGAAGAAGAAATAGAGACCATTCAGAACAAATATAGATGGAGGAAGAGAGGAAAAAGAGAGATGATTGATGATAAAAGCGAGAAAGAGAGAGCAGGAGAAAGGGAAGAAAAAGAGGATTTCATTCATGTCGCGCTAAGATTTGTAGGGGCAATAAATATACTGATTTATAGCGACAAGTGAGCGGATAATGGGTATCGGAGGGAGAGAGAGAGACAAAATGATAGAGATATAGTAGACAACGAAGATATACCCATATATATTGACGGAAGGAAAGTTTCAGAAGAGTTTATAATTGAACGTATGCATTCACAAACTCAGGGCTTACACATATACACACAAACACAAACACACACATATTGCTTTCTCTCATACACACCAAACAAAGTCATTCTGGTAGACATAAGCAAACACACACACAGAACACTTTCTCTCGTATACACACACAACAAAGACACTTTGATAGACACACACAGAACAAAGACAATCTGGCAGACTCACAAACCACACACACACACACACACACACACACAACTTACTCTCACGCACACCAACATCAAATACATCCTCGCGGTCAGACAGACGCAACAAAAATTGCATAGCCTTGCCCATACCGTGACAAAAGGAAACAGCTGACCATCCCATCACAGAGTCAGTCGCCCGTATCTCCCTCTTCGCTGACGTGGACTCCGAGGCTCGTGGATTCTTCTCTCATGCATCAGCTGTCGGGCCTCTGTCCTGCAATTTCCCTCCACAATGGATATAACCTCGCTACCCATATCCACAAACGGATAGCCTATAACGTCCAGCAATTCCCCCCCTATAACGTTCAGCAATTATTTCCCCTATAACGTCCTAGCAATTATCCTCCCACAATGGATATAACCTCCTCGCTACCCACATCCACAAACGGATAGACTATAACGTCCTGCATTTATCCACCACAATGGAATAACCTCCTCGCTACCCACATCCACAAACGGATAACCTATAACGACCTTCCCTCTTACAACCCACCTTATAGTTTGACCTGATCTGACCTCGTTCTGTGCCTCCCTTTGGCTGACATCTTTTTCCTCTTCGTTGTTCCGCCCTCAATTGTTTTCTTAAATGGCAGATGGTATTTCGATTGAATTATTCGAAACTATTGTCCGATATTTCTTAATTCACGTAACTTCAAAAGATGTGTATATAGATTGACAGAGAGATAGATAGAGAGATAAATAGATGGATACATATAGATATATTATGTTATTGCTGTGTGGCAGTAGCGGAATTAGAGAAAAAAAGACAAACCAACAAAACAAGGGCAAAGCACACCAAAACAAATGAAGAGGAAATTGCCAGAAACGAAAAGAAAAGATAGATTTAAATCAAATATTGCACACACACACACACCACACACACACACACACACACACAAACACACACCACACACACACACACACACACACACACACAACACACACACACCACACACACACACACCACACACACACACACACACACACACACACACACACACACACACACACACACACAACACACACACAACACACATATATACATATATATATATATATATATATATATATATATATATATATATATATATATATATATATATATATATATATATATATATCTCGAGCGAGAATAATCAATTGCCACAGGAAGATTTTGAGACCAGTTAAGAAAAGGATAAAAAGAACTAGCAGCGAGCGCTTTCAGGAGGAAGCTCTCTGACCTTGGCCAATTAGGGCTAAACTTTAACATGAAATACAAAACTGGCAACTGTTAGGGATGAACATCAAGCTCAAGGAATTTAAAAAAAAAAAAAAAAAAAAAAATATACATGGGTAGTCCCTTGCCTGAGCTACAAAGGAAGAAAAAATAGAACAACTACAAAGGAGTTTGGCAAATGAACTAAAAGAGAAAAAGGTTCGGAAAGGCAGGTATGTAGCAGGCAGTAGAGAAAGGTATTGAAGCCCACAAAACAGCGAGCCAAGCAAACAACGACCAAAGCACCACAGGGCCGGGAGAAGCATCAGCTGTGGAGGCAGAAGAGTGCTAAGCAAGGATAACACTTTAGCGACCCTGAGATATACAGTCACTGAATAACGTGTTAGAATCGATCACGTGACTACGATCGATGCAGAGGACTTCTATCCAAAAATAGATCAAACGAAAGCAAGGCAGCAAGAAGGTAGAAGAAACACTAATAATTATTCAGCGACAATTTTCGTGGCAGCACATCTGAAAGAAGGCTTAAAGCACAAAGAAATAAAGTCAAAGGATTCTAAGATCATACGGAAAGATCATAAGGATTAAAAGCAGGTCGGTACTTTGTGCTAGGAAAGATTTGGTAAAAAAAAAAAAAAAAAAAAAAAAAAAAAAAAAAAAAAAACCCACTATAAAAGAATATTAGAAAAAAAATGAAATAAGGGGACTGACGAAGGACGCAACAGAATTCAATTTCGTTCTAAACAGACGACCTAATACGTTCATTTTTATAACGGAATTTTGATTATTGTTATTAATCAAATCAGAACAAGGGAAATCCATAGTATATAATACTAAGTCATTTAAACTGGGTACAAACAAGGCAACAAAAGCTATCGAAGATGACACACAGCAAGCAAATTTCGTTTCTCGATAAC
Organism: Penaeus vannamei; assembly: GCF_003789085.1. Taxonomy (NCBI): domain Eukaryota; kingdom Metazoa; phylum Arthropoda; class Malacostraca; order Decapoda; family Penaeidae; genus Penaeus; species Penaeus vannamei. The sequence goes on along the minus strand of NW_020870787.1, from coordinate 90,206 downwards.
CTACACATAACCTCATTTTCGTCTAAATAAGGTAAGATATAAACAATACATCAAAACTTCTGAACAGTCAGACCACAGAATCACTGAAATCACGTTCAATTAATCAAAAACATTGCTTAAAAAAAGACGCCTTTAATAAACGCAGGGAAGTCCAAAATCTCTAAACTTCTACCATGAAAAGGAAAATGCTAAATATATCAACAGAGACCGTGCCAGACGAATACTAATGGCCATTGGCATACTAAAGACATTCTGTGGTATTTAAAGAGACGTTAGCAATAGATTTGTGCCCCGCCAAAGACTAGAAACAAAAGCAAAATCTATCGATCTATCCCTTATTCTATCTATCAATCTATTTCTATCTATGTATCTATCTATTTCTATCTATCTATCTTTCTATCTATCTATCTTTATTTCTATCTATCTATCTTTATTTCTATCTATCTATCTTTATTTCTATCTATCTATCTATCTATATTTCCTATTCATCTATCTTTATTCTAAATATCAATCTACCTATCAATCAATCTATCTATCTATTCTACCTACCTACCTATCTATCTATTTATCTATCTACCTACCTACCTATCTATCCATCCATCTATCTATCTATCTACCCTATCTATCTATCCTCTATCTATCTACCTACCTATCTATCTCCTCTATCTAACGACCTATCTACCTATCTATCTCTCTCTCTACCTACCTACTACTCTACTATCTACCCTAACTCTACCTACCTACCTACCTACCTACCTATCTAGCAGAGTGACGACACGAACAATCACAGATCATGACACAGAAAAGAAAGAATTTAATCAGAAGCAAAAGGAATTAGAGAGAGAGTACATGAAGCTTAAAAAGAAAAAAAAAAAAAACGAAACATCTTTACAACTACATCAACAACAAATT
>NW_020870787.1:81794-84294 GCF_003789085.1 Penaeus vannamei | reverse complement strand
ATGGAAACGTTTTGCTCTCTTCGCGAAAAACGTTTCCTTGCTGTCGAATTAATCTTCATTCTTTTGAGAATTTTTAGATACGAATTAGTGGTGTTTGGGATTTACCTTTTTTTTTTCTTATATAAACGGAAAAGTAGAATGAAAATTGTGTAAGTGAAGGATAAAACAATAAAGAAAAAAAGATATAATGGGGTTCAAAAACAAGAAGAAGAAAAAATATATAACTAAAAGGTTACAACAACAACAACAACAACAAAGATATTGCCGAAAAAAAAAATGAAAAAGGAAAAAACGAAAATGGGAAATGGAAACATAAAATAATCAGCACAGACAATGACAGTAAAGGGAGTCATTACTTCTATAATAAGGATAATATTATAGAAGTATAAGAAAATAAGATGATGTAGTACTTTTGATAGCTGTAATAATCATGCAAATAGCAGTAATGAATTTAAGAAGAGAAAAAAAATGATAATATACATCAATAACGATCATGATAGATGATAGTGATAAATAACAAAACAGTAACAACCAAAATTGATAACTGACACCAAAACATATAAAAAAAAACAGAATGTCAGTCACGAACCGTTTTTAGAAAGAAGAAAAAAAAAAAAAAAGATGACATGAAACTGAAGCGTGGAGAGGAGGGAGGAGGGGGAGAAGGAGGGAGGGGAGGGGGAGGGGAGAGAGGGAAGTGGGGAAGAGGGGGTGAATTACGAATCATCCCCCCACCGCCTCCCCGCTCTCCTCCCTCCCCACTCCCCCTAACCCCATCATCACGATATTCAAAGCCATTTTTTTTCTTGTTTATTATCTGTTTCTACCCCCATCTGCCTTTATCTCTCTTTTTCTTTCTTTCTTTCTCCGGCTATACTCTTATTCCCCTATCCCCCCATCGCCCGTTTTCAAATTCTCTTTTTTTCACCTCAGAAGTAGGAGCAGGTGAGGGAAAGGAAGAGAGGAGGATGAGGAGGAGGACGATAAGAAGAATGAGGTGAGGTAAGAAGAGAAATGAATGATGATGAAGAGGAGGAGAAGGAATAACAATAAGCAGGAGGTGGAAGGAGGGGAAGTTAGGAGGACAAGAAAGAATGAGCAAGGAAGGAGAAAAGGGTGATTGATGAGTAAAGGAGAAATAAGAGGAAGGAACAAAAGGAGGAGGAGGAAGAAGAAGAAAAGAAGATTAATGATGATAATGAAAATAATAATGATAATAATTAATAATAGTAAATAATAGATATAGTATAATAAAGATGATAGGAGAATAATGATTGAAGAATAAGAATAAGAATAAGAAGAGGAAGAAAGAAGAAGAGGAGGAGGAAGAAGAAGAGGAAGAAGAGGAAGAAGAACCCTCTTGAGATATTTCTGTCGACGAGTAATCAAGAAAGAACGCGACAGTCTACATGAGATATCGATCGCTCATTTCAGATCCCCTGAAGCAAAATCTGCGAAATTCCTTTCTACTGATTATTGTTTTTTTATTTCTTCTTTTTGATGATTATCCGCCTTTTCCCAGACTCTAAATTTGTTACGAAATGAATCTCTAGAATCTGTTTTATTTTTATTCTACTGTACCTGTCTGTCCTGTGCTGTCGTGTCCCTGTCATGTCTGTCTGTCTCTCTCTCTCCTCTCTCCTTCTCTCGTCTCTCTCTCGATACTCTCGTCTGCATTCGTCTCTCCTCTCTCTATCTATCTATCTATCTCTCTCTCTGCTCTCTCCCGCTCTCGTCGCTTCTCCTCATTGCTCTTCTCTCTCTCTCTCTCCTCTCTCTTCGTCTCTCTCTCTGACATTGCCACTCTAAACCCCCTCCCCCCCCCCCGTCTCGTCTCTCTCTCTACCCGTCTTGCTCTCTCGTCTCTCTCTCTCTCTCATCTCTCTCTCTCTCTCTTCTCTATCTCTCTCCTCCTCCCCCTCTTCCTCTCTCTCTCTCTTCTCTCTTCATCACTCACCCCCCCCCCCCCCGCTTCTCTCTCTCTCTCCTTCTCTATCTCTGCCTTCTATCTCAGCGCTGTCTCTCGCCTTTCTCTCTTATCGCATGACCCCTGCCCACACCCCTGCTCTCTCTTCTCGAATTCTCTTTTCTCTCTTCTCTCTCTCTCTCTCTCTTCTCTCTCTCTCTCCTTCTCTCTCTCTCTCTCTCTCCTCTCCTTCTCTCTATCTCTCCTCTTCTCTTCTCTCTTCTGCCCTCTCTCTCTCTCTCTCTCTCTCTCTCTCTTCTGCTCTTCTCTCTCTACTCTCTCTCTCCTCTTCTCTCTCTCATTCACTCTACACCCCCCCCCCTCCTCTCTCTCCTCTCTATTTCTCTTCTCTTTCTTCCATCCCCCCCCCTCTCTCTCCTCTCTTTCTCTGTCTCTCTCATTCTGCTCTCTCTCTCTCTCTCTCTCTCTCTCTCTTCTCTCTCGTCGTCGTCTCTCTCTCTCTCTCTCTCTCTCTCTCTCTCTCTCTCTCTTCTGCTCTCTCTCTTCTCCTCTCTCTCTCTTTCTCCCCCTCTT
>NW_020870787.1:64294-76794 GCF_003789085.1 Penaeus vannamei | reverse complement strand
GCATCCTTCCCCCTCCTTCTCCTCCTTCCTCCTTCCCTCTCTTTTCTATCCTTCCTTCTCCCCCTCTTGATCTTCCTTCCCCCCCCCCCTCTCTTCTCTCTTTCCTCTTTCCATCCACCCCGTCTCTTTCTCCTCCCTCCCCATCTTTCTTTTCCATTCTCTCCTCCTCTTCCCTTTCTTCTCCTTTCTCCTCCTCCTCCTTTCCCCCATCTTCTTCTCCTCTCTCTCCTTCCTTCCTTCTCCACCCCTCTTTCTCCTTCCGCATCCCCTTCTTTCTCCTCCTCCTCCCCCCTTCTTTCTCTTCCTCTTCCCCTCCGCCCCTCTCTTTCCCCACCCTCCTTCTCCTCTCTCCTCCTTTCACCCTCCCTCTTTCTCCCTTTCCTCTCCACCCCCTCCCTCTATCTTTCTGCACTTCATTGACTTGTGATCAAAGAAGAACACGTGTTCTATCTCGACCATCATCGGCAAGAACCACAAAAGAGGAGTAACATTCGCGCGAAAGAGAGAGAGAGAGAGAGAGAGAAAGAAAAAAAATGTTGGTGTATTTTTAACCCGCTGTGTCAAGTCCGTCGACAGGGGAAGTTACTGGGCGAAATTATGTATGTGTGCGTTTACGTATGCATGTACCCGTAAAAAAAAATCTAAAAAGAAATATAATCCATATATATAGCTATGTAGATACACATATACGTACACACTTAGATACATACATACACACACATACCTACGTACATGCACACTTACATACATACATAAACATACCTACATACATACACACTTACATACATAATACTTACATATCTTCATACATAGACGCTTATCTAGATACACACATACACCTATGTCCATAAACAAAAGCGTATAGCAAACACCACACAGAAACACGCACACACACACACACAAACACACACACACCACATACCTCCCCCCCCCCACACACACACCCGTTTGTATATGCACGCACGTTTTGTGAGTGTATGTATATCCGTTCGCATCAGCAAGGGATAGAGAAAAGAATAACAAACGCAAAAGAATCTTCGAGTTAGGTTCCCGACTCAGACAGCGATCTCGAGACGACAGCGTGTGACGGGAACATCTCGAGTTGTTTCTTCTTCAGGTTCTGGAGAGAGAGGAGAGGATGCGGGGAGACACACGGCGCATGGAGGCACACATGCACACGCGTACATACACGTTCGCACACTTACACAGATAGATATATGTATGTATACGAATATATGTATCATATATATATATATATATATATATATATATATATATATATATAATATATTATGAAAATATTTTTTCACGTCCCTCTATCCACATGGATCCCTCTTTCAGTTCAATTCCTTTACTCTCTCTGTGACACACACACACACACACACACACACACACACACACACACACACACACATACATATGTGTGTGTGTTTATATTGTTTTGTTTGTTTCTGTGTGTGTGCGTGTGTGTGTGTGTGCATGTGCGTGTGTGTTATGTATGACATATGCATATGCATACACTCATATCGACATATAAAGACACTCATACACACACACAAACCTTCGTAGACGTAGAACCACGCACACAATTCCGAGAATAAAAAATAAACTGCACCCCCCCCAATAAAAAAAAGAACGTCGTACCATGAGTGCTGATTCTCTCCGATAGACCCCCCCCCCCCAAAAAAAAAAAAAAAAGAAAAAAAAAAAACCTTGAAAATGATAAGGCTGAATTTAGTTGCGTGTTTCTATGTCTCTTGACTGTGTCTACGATTTTTTTTTTGTAAGATGGCAAAAGAATGGAGAAGGAGGAAGAAGAAGGAGGAGGAGAAGGAGAAGAGGAGAGGAGGAGAAGGAAGGAAAAGAGGAAGTGGATGAGGAAGAGAAAGAGTATGAGTAAGAGAAAGAGGAAGAGAAAGAGAAAAAAGTAAGAGTAAGAGGAAGAGAAAATAGAAGAGGAAGAAGATATATACATAGAAAAAAAGGAGAGGAATGGAAGAAGTAGAAAGACAACAAACAGCAATTAAAGCAACAACCAAAGCAATAACAAGCACACTGATAATGACCATAACAACAATAACAAGAATAACAACAATAATCAACAATAATAAAGATGACAGTGTTAATGATGGTTATACAGATTATCCGTAAAGATAACAACGAAAATGACGATGACAGTGATAATGAAGATACCAAGAGTAATAAAATTAATAATGATAACCACCAATGATCATACTAATAGCAATAATGATAATTATAATTATCGTGAAAGGAATAGGAATAATGATAAAAGGACGATGAAGACAAGAACGAATAGTAATAAGGTAAGTAGTAAATGGTAACTATGATAACATGAGTTAATAATGAAAATGATGATGATGATAATAATGACAGTAATGGTAATGATAACAGTAATAATGATAATGATTAATGGAAGTAAGAACAACAACAATAATAATAACAACAATGATGATATATATATAAAGATAAGGATTATGATAATGATAGTGATAATAATGATAATAGCAATAACATTGATAATGATGATAGTAATAATTGTAATGATAATACTAACAATACTAATGATATTGATTATGATATAGATAAAGATAAGGAAAGTGATAGTAATGAAAATACTAAAGAAAACATAAATCATGATGATGATAATGATAATGATAATAATGATAATGATAATAATAATGATAATGATAGAATAATAATAATGATAATGATAATAATAATAATAATAATAATAATAATAATAATAATAATAATAATAATAATAAAAATAAAATAACAATAATAATAAACAATGATACTAACTACTACTACTATATAATAAGACTAATAATAATAATAATAATAATAATAACAACAACAACAATAATAATAATAATAATGATAATGATACTACTACTACTACTACTACTAATAATAATGATAATGACAATAATACTAATATCAGCAATTATAGTAATAATCATAATCATGATAATAATAGGGATAAAAACAATAATAACAACGATAATGATAAGAATGATTATGATAATAATGATGATTATGATAATAATGCGTTAATATGATGACAATGATGATGGTGGTAATAATGATGATGATATGATGATTATGATAATAATAATGATTATGATAATAATGTGTTAATATGATGAGAATGATGAGTGATAATAATAACAATAAGAAGAATGACGGTGAAGACGATAATGATGATGAAAATAATAATAATCACAATTATAATGATAACTATGATGATAGTAATAACATTAATAATAATAATAAGATAATAATGATAGTGATACTACTAATAATAGTAATGATAATGATAATGATAAAAATAATGATAATAGCAATAATAATACCAATGAAAATATTACTATTAGTATTACTCACTATTATTATTACCATCATTATCATTATTATTATCAGTATGGTAAATAATTATAACACAATAAGAAAAATGATAGTCATAATAATGATAATGATAATAATAATGATGATAATGATAACAATAACAATAATAATAGTAATGATAGTAATAATAATCAATGATATTAGTGTTCATAATGATAAAATAATAGTAATAGTAATAATAATCATGATAATAATGATTATGATAAGAATAATGATGATAGTGATGACAGTATTGATTAAAATCATAATGATAATGGGTATGATGATATATGATGATAATAATGATAATACCAATAATAACTGATAACTGTAGTAATGATAGTGATAATAACAATGACAATGATGATAATGATAATAACAATGACAATGATGATAATGATAATAACAATGACAATGATGATAATGATAATAACAATGACAATGATGATAATGATAACAGGAAATAAAAGACAGTGGAAATAAAAAAGGAGGAGAGGAGGATTACAAGAACAATGATAAATAAAAACGGAATGATAATGAAGACAGAAAGTCGATACTTCGTCCGGAGTTTCGAACACGTTCCGAACGTTCGAATTCCTGAGAGAGAAACTTATGCTTCAAGAACTTGGGTGAGTATCAACGCCTGTGTTCGGAGGGAATAAGAAATGACAGAGAGAACGAAAGAATATAGGTGAAAATGACTGGGAAATCGGGGAGAAGAAACGAAAAAAAGATTAAGGGAAAAATTGCGATTGATATTGTTGTTTAAACTTTATTTTTTTTATCGATATCTCTTTCTTTATTTTTGTTTCTTTCATTTTTTTCAAGGTTTCACAGGCTTAAGCTTTTTTTTTCTTCTTTTTCTCTCTATATCAGTATCTCTCTCTCCCACTTTCTCTCCCCGTCTCCCTCCCTCTCCTCCTCATCTTCCTCCTCCTTCCCCTCCTCCTTTTCCTCCCCCTCCTCCCTCTTCCCTCCTCCCTCCTTCCCCATCTCCCCTCTTCCTCCCTCCCCCATCTCACCCTCTCTCCTCCTCTCCTCCTCTCCTTCTCCTCCCTCTCCCCTCCTCTCTCCCTCCTCACCCTCTCCTTCTCCTCCTCATCTCCCTTTCCTTTTATCTTCTCTTCGTAAGAACGTACAGCCTCGTTAGCGCGAGTATCGGAAGCCCATATTCAGAGATCGTCCTCAGAGCCTGTGGTCTTAAGTCCCTCTCGCCTCCTGGGACCGCGCGGGTTGGGCTCAGCATTCGAGGCCTGGTGGCGTTATCTGGTCGAGTCTGTTTGTTTATGCACTCGGTACTCTTCTCTTTGTGTTATTGCTCTTGGTGTGGCGTGGAGTGACTTGCAGAAAGATGTTTTTTTTATACTATCTCGGGTATAGATTTGTACATGGCAGTGCACATACACACACACGCACACGCACACATACACACAACACATGTATATGTTCATGTGTTTATGTGTTAGTATGAGGTGTGTCCACCTACAATTTCATTCACACCAAACCAAAAGCAAAGCAATGATATGAATAAATGAATAGATTGCAAAATCACTCACACACACGCGCACAAAGCCCCCCTTCCCCAATCCCCAACACACACGCAGATATGCACACACAAACATACATACATACAAACACACAAACACATTCAAACACAAATAAAAACACGCCCACGGACAAACTCACAGAAACACAAACTCACACAACACATACAAACAAATAAAACACGCCCATACACGGACAACTCACACAAACACATAAACAAATAAATGCACGCCCATACACGGACAAACTCACACAAACACATACAAACAAATAAAACACGCCCATACACGGACAACTCACACAACACATACAAACAAATAAATACGCCCATACACGGACAAACTCACACAAACACATACAAACAAATAAACACGCCCATGAAATAAATACACGCCCATACACGGACAAACTCACACAAACACATACAAAAATAAAAACACGCCATACACGGACAAACTCACACAAACACATACAAACAAATAAAAACACGCCATTCACACAAGCACATACAAACAAATAAAAACACGCCCATGACAAACTCAAACAAACACATACAAAACAAATAAAACGCCCATACACGGACAAACACAAACACATACAAACAAATAAAACACGCCCATACACGGACAAACTCACACAAACACATACAAACATAAAAACACGCCCATACACGGACAAACTCACACAAACACATACAAACAAATAAAAACACGCCCATACACGGACAAACACAAAACACATACAAACAAATAAACACACGCCATACACGGACAAAACTCACACAAACACATACAAACAAATAAAATACACGCCCATACACGGACAAACACAAACACATACAAACAAATAAATACACGCCCATACACGGACAAACTCAACACAAACACATACAACAAATAAATACACGCCCATACACGGACAAACTCACACAAACACATACAAACAAATAAAACACGCCCATACACGGACAAACTCACACAAGCACATACAAACAAATAAAAACACGCCCATACACGGACAAACTCACACAAACACATACAAACAAATAAAAAACACGCCCATACACGGACAAACACAAACACATACAAACACAAATAAAACACGCGCCATACACGGACAAACACAAACACATACAAACAAAATAAAAACACCATACACGGACAAACACAAACACATACAAACAAATAAAACACGCATACATGGACAAACACAAACACATTCAAACAAATAAAAACACGCCCATACACGGACAAACTCACACAACACATACAAACAAATAACAACATACACGGACAAACACAAACACATTCAAACAAATAAAACACGCCCATACACGGACAAACACAAACACATACAAACAAATAAACACGCCATACACGGAAAACTCACACAAGCACATACAAACAAATAAAACACGCCCATACATGGACAAACTCACACAAACACAATACAAACAAAATAAAAACACGCCATACACGGACAAACTCAAACAAACACACAAACAAATAAAAACACGCCCATACACGGACAAACACAAACACATACAACAAATAAAACACGCCCATACACGGACAAACTCACACAAACACATACAAACAAATAAAAACACGCCATACACGGACAAACTCACACAAACACATACAAACAAATAAAAACACGCCCATACACGGACAAAACACACACATACAAAAAATAAAACACATACACGGACAACTCACACAAACACACAAACAAATAAAAACACGCCCATACACGGACAAACACAAACACATACAAACAAATAAACACACGCCCATACACGGACAAACTCACACAACACATACAAACAAATAAAAACACGCCCATACACGGACAACTCACACAAAACACATACAAACAAATAAAAACAGCCCATACACGGACAAATCACACAAACACAACAAACAAATAAAAACAGCCCATACACGGACACAACACAAACACATACAAACAAATAAACACACGCCCATACACGGACAAACTCACACAAACACATACAAACAAATAAAAACACGCCCATACACGGACAAACACAAAACACATACAAACAAATAAACACACGCCCATACACGGACAACTCACACAAACACATACAAAAACAAATAAAACACGCCCATACACGGACCAAACACAAACACATACAAACAAATAAAACACGCCCATACACGGACAAACACAAACACATTCACACGCCATACACGGACAAACACAACACATACAAACAAATAAAAACACGCCCATACACGGACAAACACAAACACATACAAACAAAATAAAACACGCCCATACACGGACAAACTCACACAAACACATACAAACAAATAAAACACGCCCATACAGGGACAAACTCACACACACATACAACAAATAAACACACGCCCATAACAACACAACACGTATACAATGGACGGACAAACTCACACAAAACAAACAAATAAAACACGCCCATACACGGACAAACTCACACAACACATACAAACAAATAAATACACGCCCATACACGGACAAACACAACACAACAAACAAATAAACAACGCCCATACACGGACAAACTCACACAAACACAATACAAACAAATAAATACACGCCCATACACGGACAAACTCACACAAGCACATACAAACAATAAAAACACGCCCATACCGGACAAAACACACAAACACATACAAACAAATAAATACACGCCCATACAGGGACAAACTCAACAGCACATACAAACAAATAAAAACACGCCATACACGGACAAACACAAACACATACAAACAAATAAAACACGCCCATACACGGACAAACACAAACACATACAAACAAATAAAACACGCCCATACACGGACAAACTCACACAAACACATACAAACAAATAAACACGCCCATACACGGACAAACACAAACACATACAAACAAATAAATGCACGCCCATACACGGACAAACTCACACAAACACATACAAACAAATAAATACACGCCCATACACGGACAAACTCACACAAACACATACAAACAAATAAAAACACGCCCATACACGGACAAACTCACACAAAGCACATACAAACAAATAAAAACACGCCCATACACGGACAAACTCACACAACACATACAAACAAATAAAAACACGCCCATACACGGACAAAACACAAACACATTCAAACACAAATCACACAAACAAATAAAAACACGCCCATAACGGACAAAACACAAACACATACAAACAAATAAACACACGCCCATACACGGAAAACACAAACACATTCAAACAAATAAAAACACGCCCATACACGGACAAACTCACACAAGCACATACAAACAAATAAAAAACACACGCCCATACACGGACAAACACAAACACATACAAACAAATAAACACACCCCATACACGGACAAACACAAACACATACAAACAAATAAAACACGCCCATACACGGACAAACTCACACAACACATACAAACATAAAAACACGCCCATACACGGACAAACTCACACAAACACATACAAACAATAAAAACACGCCCATACACGGACAAACTCACACAAACACATACAAACAAATAAAAACACGCCCATACACGGACAAACACAAACACATACAAACAAATAAAACACGCCCATACACGACAAACTCACACAAACACATACAAACAAATAAAACACGCCCATACACGGACAAACTCACACAAACACATACAAACAAATAAAACACGCCCATACACGGACAAAACACAAACACATACAAACAAATAAACACGCCCATACACGGACAAACTCACACAAACACATACAAACAAATATACACGGACACACAACACATACAACAAATAAACACACGCCCATACACGGAAACTCACACAAACACATACAAACAAATAAAAACACGCCCATACACGGACAAACTCACACAAACACATACAAACAAATAAAAACACGCCCATACACGGACAAACTCACACAAACACATACAAACAAATAAAAACACGCCCATACACGGACAAACACAACACATACAAACAAATAAACACACGCCCATACACGGACAAACTCACACAAACACATACAAACAATAAAACACGCCATACACGGACAAACACAAAACACATACAAACAAATAAACACACGCCCATACACGGACAAACTCACACAACACATACAAACAATAAAACACGCCCATACACGGAAAACACAAACACATACAAACAAATAAAAACACGCCCATACACGACAAACACAAACACACAAACACAATAAAAACACGCCCATACACACAACAAACACATACAAACAAATAAAAAACACGCCCATACACGGACAAACACAAACACATACAAACACAAATAAAACACGCCCATACACGGACAAACTCACACAAACACATACAAACAAATAAACACGCCCATACACGGACAAACTCACACAACACATACAAACAAATAAACACACGCCCATACACGGACAAACTCACACAAACACATACAAACAAATAAAAACACGCCCATACACGGACAAACTCACACAAACACATACAAACAAATAAAACACACACGGACAACACAAACACATACAAACACAAAATAAACACACGCCCATACACGGACAAACTCACACAAACACATACAAACAAATAAATACACGCCCATACACGGACAAACTCACACAAGCACATACAAACAAATAAAAACACGCCCATACACGGACAAACTCACACAAACACATACAAACAATAAAAACACACATACACTCAACAAGCACATACAAACAAATAAATACACGCCCATACACGGACATACACAAACACATACAAACAAATAAAAACACGCCCATACACGGACAAACTCACACAAACACATACAAACAAATAAAACACGCCCATACATGGACAAACTCACACAAGCACATACAAACAAATAAAAACACGCCCATACACGGACAAACACAACACATACAAACAAATAAAAACACGCCCATACACAACCACACAAACACATACAAACAAATAAAAACACGCCCATACACGGACAAACTCACACAAGCACATACAAACAAATAAAACACGCCCATACACAAACTCACACAAACATACAAACAAATAAACACGCCATACACGGACAAACTCACACAACACATACAAACAAATAAAAACACATACACGGACAAACACAAACACATACAAACAAATAAAAACACGCCCATACACGGACAAACTCACACAAGCACATACAAACAAATAAAAACACGCCATACACGGACAAACACAAAACACATACAAACAAATAAAAACACGCCCATACACGGACAAACTCACACAAGCACATACAAACAAATAAATACACGCCCATACACGGACAAACTCACACAAACACATACAAACAAATAAATACACGCCCATACACGGACAAACTCACACAAACATACAAACAATAAATACACGCCCATACACGGACAAACTCACACAAACACATACAAACAAAAAAAAAAACGCCCATACACGGACACTCACACAAGCACATACAAACAAATAAATACACGCCCATACACGGACAAACTCACACACATACAAACAATAAAAACACCCATACACGACAAACAAACAAACACATACAAACAAATAAAAACACGCCCATACACGGACAAACTCACACAAACACATACAAACAAATAAAAACACGCCCATACACGGACAAACTCACACAAACACATACAAACAAATAAATACACGCCCATACACGGACAAACTCACACAAACACATACAAACAAATAAAAACACGCCCATACACGGACAAACTCATATACAAACAAATAAAAACGCCCATACACGGACAAACTCACACACAATACAAACATACACGGACAAACTCACACAAGACGGACAAACTCACACAAGCACATACAAACAAATAAATACACGCCCATACACGGACACGCACCACACAAGCACATACAAACAAATAAAAACACGCCCATACACGGACAAACTCATACGCACTGCAAATTTTTCAGTCGAACTTTTGATAGCATACTTCATCAGAAAATTAAAAACAATGCATATAAACCTCCACATATCTTGCTGTCCTTAATATCGCCCACGGACGTAGTTGCAAAAGAGCAATGGGCAAAAAGCCATTGTTGGTTGTAGGCAATTAAGTTTTTTTTCCCCTTTTTTTCTCTCAAAGTCGGAATTTCATTTTTGGAAAATGACATTCGGTTTTATTACTTTTTTTTCTTTTTCTTTTTTTCTTCCTTTTTCTGAAAATTATCGAAGCCCAATGAGCACATCAACGTAAGCGCATTATGGCCAGAGAAGCAGATAAAAAAGAGACACTAAATTGAAAAATAGAACGAAAGAAAAATAATAAAAAAAGAGAGAAACATTAAATTTGACTTTCTTTCTATTTTGAGATTATTTTTCCGCTCTATATTTCCCGAAACTACATAGAGGTAAAGTTTATAAATAGACACAATTGCGTATTATTTGTTCGAAAAGGCTGAAGTCACCGTTCCACTTCCTTCTGCTCCACTTCCTTCATTCTTTCGGCGAAAGAAAAGGGAGAAAAGAGAAATAATTAAATAAATAAAGAAAAGAGAAAGAAAGGAGATAGACAGAGAGAAAGAAAAAAGAGAAGAAAGAAAAAATATAGGAAAAAGGAGGAGAGAAATAAATAAAATAAAAAATGAAGAAAAAAGACAGAGAGAAAGAAAAAGGAAAAAAAAAACGAAATAAAGAAAGAAAAAGAAAAGAGACAGAAAGAGAGAAAGAACAATGAGATAAAAAGCAAGCAAGCAAGCAAAAAAGAAGAAAGAAAGAAAGAAAAAAGTAAATAACTAAATAAATAGATAGATAAATAAAATTCCAAACCGCCAGCCAACAGAAGCGTGGGCGGCCAGAGTTGGCGGGTTGGCAGGAGCGCGTTCGCCGATGTGCATGCGGCTGAATCCGCGGATTCTCTTTTTCCCGCCACGCTTCCCCTTTAAGGCGGACGGTACGCGAACGCCTGGCGATGAGAATGCGCGCGGGGAAGAGCGGAAGGAGGAAAAGGGGGGGAGGGGATGGGATAGGGGGGGGGAGGGGAGGAAGGGGAGGGAGGAAAAGGGACAAAAACGGGTGGAGGGGATCGGGGAGGGGAGGAAGCGGGGAGGGGTAGGGGTAGTGGGTAGGGGAGGGAGGAGGGGAAGGAGGAAGGGGGAGGAAAAAGTGGCAACCAGCGGGACGGGGAGGAGAGGGGGTTGGGGGAGTGGGAAGGGGGGAAAAAGGTTGCAAGGGTGGAGGGGGAGGGAGGGGGGAGGGGAGGAGAAGGGAAGGGAGGAAAAAAAGGGGCACGGGTGGCAGGGGATGGGGGGAGGGGGCGGGGGGAGGGGGAGGAGAAGGGAAGAGGAGGAAAAAGGTGGGCATGTAAAAAAATATACGGCAGACGGCGCGACGGTGTGGACAGTGTGGGGAGGGGGAGGTGGGGAGATGGGAGGGCGGAAAAGTGGAGCGAAAAGAGGGAAAGGGGGAGGAAAACAGTGGATACGGGTGGGTATTTTGACGGGAGGAAGGAG
>NW_020870787.1:60000-62396 GCF_003789085.1 Penaeus vannamei | reverse complement strand
GGAGGCGAGAAGAGTGTCACGTGCTTCTCTCTCATGTCTCTGTTGCTTCTGTCCTTCTGTTCTTTGTGTCTCATTGTTGTCTGTCTCTCTGTTGTTCTGTGTCTTTCTGTTCTTTGTGTCTTTTGTTGTTTGTGTCTTTCTGTTTTTTGTGTGTCTTCTGTTTCTGTGTCTTCTGTTTCTTTGTGTCTTTCTGTTTGGTCTGTCTCTCTGTTTGTTTGTGTCTTTCTGTTCTTCTTTTGTGTTTTCTGTTTCTTTGTGTCTTTTTCTTTGTGTCTTTCTGTTTGTCTGTCTCTCTGTTTGTTTGTGCTCTTTTCTGTTGTGTGTATGTCTCTCTGTTTGGCTGTCTGTTTCTCTGTTTGTGTGTATCTTTCTGTCTATCTTTCTGTTTTGTGTCTTTCTGTTGTATGTCTTTCTGTTTGTCTGTCTCTTTGTTTGTCTGTCTCGGTTGTCTATATGTTATAAGTACTCTGTCTGCCTGTCTCTCTGTTTGTCAGTATCTGTCGGTCTGTGTCTGCCTTTCTGTTTGTCTACCTTTCTGTCTTTCTGCCTATCTATCAGTCTGTATCTCTGAGAGAGAGAGAGAGAGAGAGAGAGAGAGAGAGAGAGAGAGAGAGAGAGAGAAGAGAGAGAGCGAGAGAGAGAGAGAGAGAAGAGAGAGAGAGAAGAGAGAGAGAGGAGAGAGAGAGAGAGAGAAGAAAGAGAGAGAAGAGATGCGAATAAAGCAAAGAAACAGAGAACATGATACATAATGCAGCGTCCTATCATTGCACACTGCTGCACGAACACTTTGCAGAGCCTTTTGCAGAATAAGAAAGTTCGTTACAGATATTGTTTCCCGATCCTCGATATATTAAAAAAGATGGCCGTTTTCTTTACAGAATACTCGGTTTTATAGAGCCTTTATGGGACATGACTGCGACGTTAGCGTAGATTCTTAACGATGAAAAAGAAATCATTTGCATGTATAGTCTCTCTCTCTCTCTGTCTCTCTCTTCTCTCTCTCTCTCTCTCTCTCTCTCTCTCTCTCTCTCTCTCTCTCTCTCTCCTCCACTCTCTACCTCTCTCTCTCAATCTCTCTCTCTCTTCTCATCTCTCTCTCTCTCTCTTCTATCTCTCTCTCTCTCTCTCTATACTATATATATATCTATATATATATATATGTATTATGTATGTATGTATGTATGTATGTGGAAGAAAAAACCCACAATACTAGATTTATTAGTAGTTCGGGTGTCTGATGGTGTATTGTAGGCATGTATGTATGTATATCCATCTCTCTTTCTCTCTCTCATTCTCTCGCTCTCTTTTCCTCTCTCTCTCTCTCATTCTTCATATTTTCTTTTTTCCTTATCCTTTTCTCTCTCTTTTTATCTACCTCCTCTTTCTCCTCTCTCTCCTTATCTATTCTTCTACCTGTGTGTGTGTGAGTGTGTGCGTGTGTTGTGTATGTGTGTGTATGTGTATGTTGTGTGGGTGTGTGTCTAGTGTGTGTGTGTGTTTTATGTGCATGTCTTAGTGTGTATATGTATGTATATGTATTTTGTGTTTGGTGTGTGTGTGCAAATGATAAGTTTGCATATTACGAGCAGCTGGCTCTGAGTGGCAAATACCTCAGTGCCAGCGAAGGGAAAGTTTCCCTTGATTATAGAACATGCCTGTAATCTTCCGAGACTGAGGGTGACACTGGACGCCTCTTACGTTGCGGGGGGGGGGGGGGGTGAATAAGAGCTTTGTATCTCTCCTTCTCTTTATTTGTGTGTCTTTGCTGCTGTTGTTTTTTTTTTTATTATTCTCTCTCTCTTTTTCATCTCTTCTTCTCTCTCTCTCTCTCTCTCTCTCTCTCTCTCTCTCTCTCTCTCTCCTCTCTCTCTCTCTCTCTCTCTCTCTCTCTCTCTCTCTCTCTCTCTCTCTCCTCTCTCTCTGTCTCTTCTGTCTCTCTCCTATGCATACATGTATGCATATATGTATGAATCTATGTGTACATGTAAATTTGCATGGATGTATACATGTACATGTACAATAAATAGATAAATAGACAAATCAAATCAAATAAATAAATAAATTAATAAATTAATAAAGGCCAGCTGAATTGCCCGACGTGAACGCTACCACTGCCAGCACATAAACACACACCACGCAGGAGAGAGAGAGAGAAGAGAGAGAGAGAGAGAGAAAGGGAGGAGGGAGGGGGGAGGAGGGGGGTGATTTATGATAATGCAACAATTATTGCGTATTAGTGCAATGATTCAACTCAGTGCTGGAGAGTGCGGGGAAAGTGATTGCAATTTGAGTTTTTTTCTCTTTTTTTTGTGTGTGACGAGATAATATTCTGTTTGTGATAATGATTAAAAAGGGAGTAATTGCGATGATAGAGAGAGGAAAATATACACGATGAT
>NW_020870787.1:45000-55000 GCF_003789085.1 Penaeus vannamei | reverse complement strand
CTAATAGTAATGATAATAGTAAGAACGATAATGCCAATGATGATGATAATAATGATAATGATAGTAATTATGATAATGATGGTAATAATAATAATAATAATAAAGATAATTATAACAACAATAACAATAATGATACTACTATTACTGCTAACAATAATGGTAATAATAATGATAATAATGATAATAATAACAATAAAGATAATAATAATTCTAATAATAGTAACGAATCAAGGATGATGATAATAATGATAGTAATAATAGTGATGATAATGATAATAGTAATAATAATAATGATAGCAATAATAATAATAATGATAATAATAGTAATAATAATGATAATGATAACAATAATAATGATAATAATGATAATAATAATGATTATAATAATGATAATGATAATGATGAAAATCATGGCAATGATATAAAAAAATTATCATTATGATGATAATAATGATAAAAAGATGATTATAATAACAATAATGATAATGATAATAATAACAATAATAAAGATGATGATAATCATAATAATGATAATAGTAAAAATCATAATGATAGTGACTATGATATTAATGGTAATGATGATAATAAAAATGATATTAATAGTAATAATAATAAAAAGATTAGTAACAATAATAACAATAATGATAATAATAATGATGATTATAATAATAATAATAATGATCATGATGATAATAGTAATAATAATAATGATAATAATAGTAATAATAATAATAATAATGGTAATAATGATAATAATAATAATAATAATGATAATAATGATAATAATAATAATAGTAATAATAATAATAATAATAATAATAACAATAATAATAATAATGATGATGATAATAATAATGATGATGAAAATAATGATAACAATAACAATAGCAATAGTTATGATAATAACAGTAGTAATAGCAATAACAATAGTCATCATCATGTTAATAAAAACATATATATTGATAATGATAATAGTAGTAGATGATAATAATGATAATAATGATAATAATAATGATAATAACAATAATGATAATAACAATAATAATAACATTGATAAGAATAATAACAATAATAATAATCAAGATAATAATAATAACAATCATACCAATTATAACAACAATAATCATGATGATGATAATCCTAATAAAAAATGATAACGATAATGATAATAACAACAACAATAATAGTAATAAAAATCATGATAATAATACACTCACACCCACGTATTCTTGGACCTCGTTATACCATGCTTTATGACTCCAGAGAAGGACAGTGGCGATGATGGTGCTGTGGTGATGGTGATAGCATTAATGATGAGATAAATAGTAGTTAGGATCATGACAATAACAATGGGGATTTTGATAAGAATTATTATGAGGAGGATGATAATAATGATGGTGATGATAATGGTAAAGACCGTTATGATAATAGTAATAACAATAATAATAACGACAGTAATAATGATATTAGTTATGATAATGCTAATGATAGTAGTAATGGTAAGTTATAAATGGCACTTGTAATGGTAATGGTAATTGCGAAAATGATAAAAACTAAGTCGATCTCCCCGATGCATAAAGCTTATTATACAAGTCAGTTGATGCGTGAGAGAGAGAGAGAGAGAGAGAGAGAGAGGAGAGAGAGAGAGAGAGAGAGAGAGAGAGAGAGAGAGAGAGAGAGAGAGAGAGAGAGAGAGAGAGAGAGAGAGAGAGAGAGAGAGAGAGAGAGAGAGAGAGAGAGAGAGAGAGAGAGAGAGAGAGAGAGAGAGAGAGAAGAGAGAGAGAGAGAGAGAGAGAGTAGAGAAGGGATAAATAAAATAATAATGACATGTAAATAAAAAGAGAAATTCCACAGTGGAAAGTATTTTAGACCTCCTAGCAACACAGCAACCATAACGTGCAAAACCATCTATCAAAAAGAAAATAAACAGAGAGATCGAATGAAAAAAAAAAAAAAGAAAAAAAAAAACAGAAAAATAAGAATGGAAACCGTATGTAAAAAAAAAAAAAAAAAAAAAAAAAAAAAAATCTCGTCTGCTGCTCATTTTCGACAGAGAGAAACAGACACTGAATTGGCTTTCTGTCAACACCGCAGCTCTCTCTATTTATTCATTTCTCTTTTAACATTCCCCGGAGAGGTTATTGACGAAGGGGAGGTGTGGTTCTCCCTTCCACAGGCGGGCGGGGAAACACGGTCGTGGGCGCTGGGTAAATATTGAGGGTAAAAAAAGGTATTGCAGTGGATGGGGTCTTGATGAAAAGAGGGGGAGGGAGGGGGGAGGGAAGCAGGGAAGGGAGGGAGGGGAGGAGGGGGTGAGGGATGGGGGATGATGGAGGGAGAGATGGGTGGAGGGATGGAGTGGATGGAGGAAAGGTGGAGGGAGGGAGGGATTTGTGGAGGGAGGGGAGGTGGGATGGGTGGGGAGGAGGGAGGGAGGGAGGGAGAGAGGGAGGGAGGAGGAAGGAGAGATGGTTGGAGGGAAGCAGGGAGGGGTGGGTGGATGGAAGGAAGGATGGAAGGTTAGAGGAAGCAGGGAGGGATAGGTGGATGGAGGGAAGGATGGAATGAAGCAGGAAGGATGGGTGGATGGATGGAGGGAGGGATGGTTAGATGGAGGGAAGGGAGAGAGGGAGGGAGGGATGGTGGATGGAGGGAGAGAGAGACAGACAGACAGAGAGACAGAGAAAGAGATATCGAAAAGGAGGAAAAAAGAACTAAAGATAGAAACAAAAAAACAAATTTTCAAACAAAGTTTTTGAAAATCTTCGTTTACATAATATATATATACATACATAAACGCATCCACACACACACACACACACACTCACACACATGAAGCACTCGCCCTGTAACAAACTATGTGGGAGGGAGAGGGAAGTAAGGGAGAGAGAAACAAAAATGGCTTTAGCTTATATGCTCACGTGTGGGCGAGCGCAAAAGTGAGAGGGAGAGAGTCGAAGGGGGCATATGTGGGTAATAGGGATGCTGATAAATAATTATGTTTAGAACATTGTAGATACGTATATACAAACAGAAGAAAATAGAAGAGAGAGAGGAGAGGGAGGAGGGAGGGAGGGAAGGGAGGAGGGAGGGATGAGGAGGGAGGAGAGGGAGAGGAGAGAGAGAGAGAGAGAGAGAGAGAGAGAGAGAGAGAGAGAGAGAGAGAGAGAGAGAGAGAGAGAGAGGAGAGAGAGAGAGAGAGAGAGAGAGAGAGAGAGAGAGAGAGAGAGAGAGAGAGAGAGAGAGAAAGAGAAAGAGAGAAAAAGAGATAAAGATAGGTTGATAGAATATATAGAGAATGTTAGATATACAGAAGGGAAAGGATAGACTATTATATAGAAAAAGATAAAGATATAGAAAGCAAAAACATTAGACAGAAAGATAGAAAGAGCGACCGATAGAGAAAGCAGAGGAATGAATTGTGTATTTCCGTTCGTGTACGTAAAATATGTATGTACACCTGTGCACCATCAATTATAGGTCATTTTCCCTGTTGCACACCCTGATCAATTCACCATCATGCACACCACACATACAAGCACACACACCACACACACACACACCACACCACACACACACACACACACACACACACACACACACACACACACACACACACACACACACACACACACACACACACACACACACACACACACACACACACACATCATATATATATATATATATATATATATATATATATATACATATATATATATATATTATATATATAATATTATATATTATAATATATATATATATATATATATATATATATATATATATATATATATATATATGATATATACACACACACACACACACACACACACACACACACACACACACGCACTTCTCGGCGACAAAACACCAAGTCGCCTTGACAAGTGAAGCGCAGGTGTCACGGGGCAAATCGGCGCCGTGACAGGGTGCTGAGCCGAGCCTGATGAGGAAGGGCGTCCAATCGGGCAAAGGTGGAGCTGCCAAATGACTTCTCAATCATGAACCGAGAGAGGGCCGAGGCTTGCAGTTGGAGTGAATGGTTGTTCAACGAAAGAAGGTGAAGAAGAAGAAGAAAACGAATAAATGAATAAATAAAATAATAGATATAAATATAGGTTTGTGTGTGTGTGTGTGTGTTTGTGTGTGTGTGTGTGTGTGTGTGTGTGTGTGTGTGTGTGTGTGTGTGTGTGTGTGTGTGTGTGTGTGTGTGTTGTGTGTGTGTGTGTGTGTGTGTGTGTGTGGTGTGTGTGTGTGTGTGTGTGTGTGTGTGTGTGTGTGTGTGTGTGTGCTTATGTATGTATATATTTAATATATAAACGAAAACGAAGATTTTCAAAATTAGATTTTTGTTTCCCTCCTTCTTATGTTCTATTTCTTCCTCCTCTTCGATCTCTCTCTCCCCCTGTCTGTATACATAAACATACACACATAATAGGAGCTGCTTTCAGGCCCAGTACACAGAGGATAAGAATAAAGCTACGACGGCGGAGAAAGTCCTCTATACACCGGGTTTTCTACACCGGGCGTTGGCGGTGTGGGCGGAAGTGGTGGCCGTGGCGGTGGTGGCGTGACGCAAGAATTCAAAAAACAAAAAAAAAAAAAAAAAAACGGAATACGCAATTTGAAGTGAAGTTTGGTAAAATTTTTTCAATTTAGATAGAGAGAGAGAGAGAGAGAGAGAGAGAGAGAGAGAGAGAGAGAGAGAGAGAGAGAGAGAGAAGAGAGAGAGAGAGAGAGAGAGAGAGAGAGAGAGAGAGAGAGAGAGAGAGAGAGAGAGAGAGAGAGAGAAAGAGGAAGGATAACCCAAAACCATTGATCTAAAAATACCCACTTCATCCAAAAAACAAAAAAACACAAAAAAAAAAAAAAAAAAGCGAACACAGATGAAGGCTGATCCAAGCTTGCTAATCTAATAAACATCAAAGTCTGAACCGTCCACCGATTATGCTAATCTCCGAATACCCCATTTTTATCGAAAATCCTAGGAGCTCAAAACACACACTGTAAAGAGTTTTCATTCCTTTTGTGAGTTTTATAACGCTGGAAAATTTATGTGCGAAGTAAAAAGTTTATATAGTTTGTTTCTTTTTTGTCAATAATTCAGTTGTGTTTCTATTTTTTTTTTTTTAGTGGGAGAACATTTAGAATTCCAATTTTGTGTAGAATTTAGTATCTGTTTGTGTGTGTGGATTGTGTTGTGTGTGTGTGTGTGTGTATGTGAGTGTGTGTGTGTGTGTGTGTGTGTGTGTGTGTGTGTGTGTGTGTGTATTGTTAGACAAATAGATAAAATAATAGATAATGTGCGACAGATAATGTGTATAAAATATACAGAAATAGAATAGAAGAGAGAGAAAGAAATATCACAGATAGAAATGGGATTGAAAGAAAGAGAAATAACGGGAAAGAAAAAGTTTATCAATTAATATCACGTTTGGGAATTTGATCAAAGGCTTTCAGATTTTAAATGCGTGAAAATCAAAAAGAAAATTTCTTCATCCTATTTATTTTTTCTTCCTTGCTTTTCGTTCTTTTCCTTTATTCTTTTGTTAGTGATAAATTCTGGAGAGAGAACGACGTGGAAAAAAATAGTCTAGAAAAGGCCTATGTCCAACAACGGATTCAAAAAGAATTAAAGAATAGACAAAAAAAAAAAATTGTTTTATTTAACCCTGTTTCTGATATTGCCTTTTTGCATTTTAATTTTCAGAGTATTTGGAAACCATGATGAAATGAAACGAGTAATTTAGTAACATGAATATTTTATTGTCACTCTTCTTTTTCTTTTGCATTTTCCCTTTTTGTTATCTTATTCTAGTTTTTTTTCTGTTTTAATTTCAAACACAACAGGATGTTATTTCATTTCCATTTTTGAAAGTTATCATTGGTCGTTATGTACATATATATATATATATATATATATATATATATATATATATATATATATATATATATATATTATATATATATTTATGTGTGTGTGTGTGTGCGTGTGTGTGTGTGTGTGTGTGTGTGTGTGTGTGTGTGTGTGTGTGTGTGTTGTGTGTGTGTGTGTGTGTGTGTGTGTGTGTGTGTGTGTGTGTGTGTGTGTGTGTGTGTGTGTGTGTGTATGTATGTATATGTATATATATATATATATATATATATATATATATATATATATATATATATATATATATATATATATATATATATATATATATATATATATATATATATATATATATATATATATATATATATATATTATATATATATATATATATATATATATATATATATATATATATATATATATATATATATATATATATATATATATATATATATATATGTGTGTGGTGTGTGTGTGTGTGTGTGTGTGTGTGTGGTGTGTGTGTGTGTGTGTGCATACATACACACACACACACACACACACACACACACACACACACACACACACACATATATATATATATATATATATATATATATATATATATATATATATATATATATATATATATATATATATATATATATATATATATATATATATATATATATATATATATATATATGTATGTATATATATATATATATATATATATATATATATATATATATATATATATATATATATATATATATATATATATATAAAGAAAGAGAGAGAGAAGAGATATGGAAAGAGCGATTGTTAAGCATTCTCGGTTTCCCTCTCAGTGACAAAAAATTGCCTCTTTTTCCCTCATGAATTACACTCAGTTATGCGAAGGAAAGGAGCGAGAGAGAGAGAAAAAAAATAACGTAAATCTAAAAAAAAAAGGAAAAAAAATGTTACTCAATCTCGCTGACCCTCACAATTACACACAGTTTTGAGAAAGAAAAAAAAAAGAAAAAAAAAAAAAAAAAAAAGAAATCTTACGACGGTTTGTTGACTCGGGAGTGTAATTGTCCGGGAAAATTTTTCCATTTATTCAGAACTTCCTTCTCTATTCCTGCAAGAGTCTTCGCCATGCTCAACTTCCTTCGAACAAAAGACGAGGATTTGATCGAATAGCGGCTGTCTTTGGTGTTCTTGTCATTTTTTTTTGTTGTTGTTGTTTTATTTTGTCTCTCTTCTTTTGCCTGCGTCTTCAGATTTATTTTGTTTTATTTTGTCTCTCTCTTTTTTCTTCTTTTTTTCCTACATCTTCAGTTTTCTTATTTCTTTTATTCTCTTTCATTCATTTTGTCTCTCTCTCTTCTCACTCTCTCTAATCCTTTTTCTTTCTCCCTTTCTTGCTCACTCTTACTCTCTTCTTTGCTTCGGTTCTCTCTCTCCCTCTCCCCTCTTTCACTTATTTCCTTCTGTCTCTTTCCCTATTTAATTTTCTCTCATTCTTACCCTTTTCCTTGCTCCCCACTCTCTCCTTCTCTCTCTCTCTCTTCTTCTTACTCTCTTCCTTGCCCTTCTCCCCTTCTCCATCTCCCCTTTAGCATTCTCACCCTTACCTCCTTCTCTTTCTCCCTTTCCTTGTGCCCCTCCTCCCCCCCCCCTCCCCCCCACACCACCTCTCTTGTCCCCCCCCCTTGCCCCTCCCCCCCCCCCCTCATCAAGACCAGACTACGCCAAGAAAACCTTTCGGAAGAAAGACAAGGACAAAATAGCGAGAAAGAAGAAGAAGAAGAAAAAAGAAGAAGAGAAGAAACACAAGAGGAAAAGGGAGAAAGAAAGCAAGAGAGAGAGAGAAAGAAAAGCCCTTTCTCCTCCATGCGGCTCTGCTTTAACTCTTTCTCATTACCTTTGTGGGCGGGGCGCAGGGGAGACAGGGTTTGGGGGGGAGTGGGGGAGGCAGGGTTGGGGGCAGGGGGGGGGAGGGGGAGGGGGAGCAGGGGGGGGAGAGGGAGATGGGGGAGATGGGGTGAGGGAGAGGGAGAGGGGGAGAGGGGGGTGAAGGGAGAGGGAGAGGGGAGAGAGGGAGAGGAGGGAGAGGAGGGTGAGGGGGTGAGGGGGTGAGGGAAAGGGGGAGAGGGAATAGAGGGAGGGAGGAGAGGAGGGGGAGGTGTAGGTTGAAGAAAGGAGTCACTGAACTCACTGGGATTGAAGTCTTCTCGGGTTCCAAGCAAAGGATGACAACGACATTCAGACCACAGTACATTATCAACTTGGTTTTATACATACATATATATATATATATATACACACATATATATATATATATATATATATATATATATATATATATATATATATATATATATATATATATATATAAACATACACACACACACACACGAACTCATATATGCATACACACACACACACACACACACACACAACACACACACATGTATATATATATATATATATATATATATATATATATATATATATATATATATATATATATATATATATATATACATATATATATTATATATATATATATATATATATATATATATATATATAATATATATATATATATATATATACATATATATAGTATGCGTGTGTGTCTGTCTGTGTGTATATATGTGCATACATATATGCACATATATATATATATATATATATATATATATATATATATATATATATATATGTATATATACTTATATATATATATAAATATATATATTTGATATATAAAATATACATACATACATATATTTACATATTTATATATATATATATATATATATATATATATATATATATATATATTATAATATATATATATATTTATACATGTATATAAATATTTACATATGTTTATATGAATATATGTAAATATATATATATATATATATGTATATGTATATGTATATGTATATACTTATATATTAGCATGTATGCAATTATTCCCCTTCTTTCCCCTCTGAGGTCTCCGGAAGCGCTTCTGGCGACGCACTTCCCCGGGACCGGCTTTTTGGTGCCGAGGGAACCGTCGCTGAGTCTGCGTCTCGACAACGCTCTTTGATCTCCCTCTAAAGTTGTGTCATACATCTGAGTAGGATATGCACACACATATTTAAAGATATGGCCCTATATGTAGCGTATGTAGATCCGTATATGAAACTCACAGACTGACAAAAAAAGGTGAAGTAATGATAATGATGATAAATGATTATATCATGCTGAACCTAAATTTTATCTGGAATTTATATGATGTTTTCTGTGTGATTGTATTTCCTTTTTCTTCTTTTGTTCTTCATGTTTTTTTTCCACACATGGTCTTTAATCGTTTCTTTCACATGTTCTTAACTATTCTTTTTTCTTTTTATTTCATTTCCCCCCTTGCATATTTACTTATCTATTTATTATAATTATTTTCAAAACCTTTTAGCTTTAAAAAAATTACCCCCCTTCTTAATAACCTTTCTCTTTTTTACATTTACATATCTCACAACGACCACCATTCCCTCTTTTCTCCCTCTCTTGAAAATAATCTCCCACCTTTCCTTCTTTTTTCTTTCTCTCCTTTTCCACTCAAGGCTCATCTCAAGACACGCTCCCTTTTTTTATTTCATTTTCTCTCAAGAAACGCTCCCTACCCCCCAGGACGTTCATCTCGCTGCATTATGGATTCAGATCGGATGGTAACTGCGTTTCTGTAATTCAATGGCCATCCCGCTCGCCTTAACGCTGGACCTTAGTCGGACGCCGTGAATACGTGCGTGATTTGGCCACTGGACTTCTTGCGTGAATTTATTATTTTATTTGTTTTATTTTTTTTTTCTTTGTCTTTGTATTTAGTCATTGTTTGTTTTTTCTTTCTTTTTTTTGAAGGGGAAGGGGAAGGTTTAATTTTAGATGAAGAAATAAAATGAAATGTCTCCGTGTATGTGATTATTTTGTTTATCATGTTTATTTTTATTATTTTTTTTTTGCTAACATTTTAGAATAAACAAATGCTCAGAATTTCCGTTTATGAGTCTTTCTTGATCGTACTGTTCTCTCGTCTTTTTATTTACTATCTAGAAGGAATATATGTTCAAGCCACAAGTGGAAGAGAGGCAGGAGGAAGAG
>NW_020870787.1:25000-27500 GCF_003789085.1 Penaeus vannamei | reverse complement strand
CATGTCCACACGCACATACACAGATCCTACTTTCATTTCATGGACACACACACACACAGACACACAGACTAACACACAAACGCACACAGATCCTAATTTCATTTCATGGACACACACACACACACACACTAACACACACACACACAGACTAACACACACACGCACACAGATCCTACTTTCATTTCGTGGTGCTGGCTGCACACCTCGCCAAGGAGAAGGAAAGGGAAACTGATTATAATTGACTAACTCATGTGGCTGGTTAAATATGGCAAGCTCTAATTAGGCTGTATGTGCACCACCTCGACTAATAGGTTTTCGCTAATTAGAACGGAGTAGAAGGGAGACTCGTTCGGTTCTGGGAGAGGTTGGGGGATGGGGGGGGGGGGCGCTGAGGAGGTGAAGCCCTTGCATGTGTTTTTTTTTTCTTACTATGTTTACAGTTATTATTATTATTATTTTTTTGTCTCTTACAGTATTTACAGTTTTTTTTTTTAATCTTACAATGTTTACAGTTATTTTTTTTGTCTCTTACAGTATTTACAGTCTTTTTTTTAAATCTTACAATGTTTACAGTTATTTTTTTGTCTCGTACAGTATTTACAGTTTTTTTTTGTCTGACAATGTTTACAGTTTTTTTTTGTCTCTTGCAATGTTTACAGTTATTATTATTTTCTTTGTCTCATACAATGTTTACATATATATATATTTTATCTTACAATGCTTACAATTACTTTTTTTTGTCTCTTACAATGTTTACAGGTAGATCTATTTCTATTTTCATTGTGTAAATACGTGTGTGGGTCCCTCTGTGTTTGCTTGTCTGTTTGTTTTATTTCTGTCTGTCTTTGCGTCTCACTCTTTCTCCCTCTCTCTCTCTCATTCACCTCACTTCATCACTCTCTCCCCCCTCTCTCACTCTCTCTCTCTTCCTCTCTCTCTCGCTTTCTCTTACTCACACCTCACTCCATCTCTCCATTCTCTCTCGTTCCCTCCTCATTCCTAGATATTTTTCAAAAGTAAAAAGAAAACTCCTTGAAATTAATGAAACTAGCGCAATAAATTCCAGAAAAGTAAATCTAAAAACAGTCAATATCATTTCCAACTCAAAAAAGGAAAGAAAAGAAAAAAGAAAAAAAGAATAATTAAAAACAATAAAAAAAATAACAACAACAAAACTACAACCTAGCCAGTAAAAATGACGTTATATATGTCTAAAAATAAAAAGTATATATATATATATAATATATATATATATATATATAATATATATATATATATATATATATATATATATATATACATATATACATAATATTATGTATGATATATATATATATATATATATATATATATATATATATATATATATATATATATATATATATATATATATATATATATATATATATATATATATATATATATATATATATATATATATGTATGTATGTATGTATGTGTATGAAACAAGGAAAAAAAGAAAAGAAAACGAACATGAAAAAAGAGGAATGAATGGGATAACGACAACTTGTCCATTTTTTCCCCGCGAATATGATACGGAACTTCTCGCGAAACTAATTAGTGAACCGTTAATTAGTGAAGGTCATAATCACTCTGGGTATTAGATTCTGGCAAGAGTCTGTCTCCAGAGGTTTTGGAAGGACGAGGGAAGAGAAGAGAGAATGGGAGGAGGGAAGAGGAGGAAGGAGAAAGATAGAGGAGACGGAGGGAGAAGAACGGAAGAAGAAGAAGAGAAGAGGAAATGAAAATGAAAGAGAAGAGGAAGGGAGAAGAATGTAGGAGGTAGAGGTGGAGGGAGAAAAGGAGAAGGAAAGAGGAGGAGGGAGAAAGGTTGAGGAGACGGACGGAGAAGAACGGTGGAAGTGGAAAAGAAAGAGGAAAGAGGAGAAGACGAAGGAAGAAGAAGGGGAAGAAAAGTAGGAGGAGCGAAGGAAGAAGGAAAACATAAGCCGAGAAAGATACGAATGGGGAAGAAAACAGAAGAGGAAGAAAATAAAGAACAAGATACAATGATAAAGAGAAGGAAACAGAAAATGAATGGAAGAAACAATAAAAAAAGGAAAAACGGACAAAAACTTTGACGATTTTTTTCTTTTTTATTTACGAAGATGAATATATGTTAAAACCAATTATTGATAGTGAAGAAATTCAAAAAATTCATAAATGTAAAGTTTGACGATCCCTGAAACGACAATTCCTTCACCATCATCAAAATTACTCGATGAATTTCCTGTAATCATAATAATAATTCCCATAATGTCATGATTAGGACCTATTACATATGATATAGTGTATCGTTATCAAATTATATCAAGTAAGAGAAAGAGAAAGTTCTCTTTTTTTTCTTTTCTCTTCATTTTCTCTTATGTATCGTCTTTCTTCTCTTTTTCATCTTCCTTATCTTTATCATCGCCATCTTTGACCTTTTCCCCCCTTCCAATAATTCCTATAATGTCATGATTATGAACTATTACATGAT
>NW_020870786.1:1210836-1216960 GCF_003789085.1 Penaeus vannamei | reverse complement strand
TAGGCTCAGTGGAATAGTAAATGGGAAAGAGAGGGAAAGCGAAGAGAAGAGAGAGAGAGGGGGGGGGAGAGACGAGAGAGAGAGAGAGAGAGAGAGAGGAGAGAGAGAGAGAGAGAGAGAGAGGGAGAGAGAGAGAGAGAGAGAGAGAGAGAGGAGAGAGAGAGAGAGAAGAGAGAGAGAGAAGAGAGAAAAGACAAAGACAGACAGAGGACAGAGAAGGACAGAGAGAGAGAGAGAGAGAAAGGAGAAGAGAGAGAGAGAGAGAGAGAGAGAGAGAGAGGAGAGAGGGGAGAGAGAGAGTAGAGGAGAGAGAGAGAGAGAGAGAGAGAGAGAAGAGAGGAGAGTACGAGAGAGGAGAAGAGAGACGAGAGAGAGAGAGAGAGAGAATGAGAGAGAGCAGAGGACATAGCAGAACAGAAGCAGAGGGGCCTTCTCATATCATGCAAACCATCAAGTAGGCACTGAAAAAAAGGGGCAAGATACTCAAGGAACGACACTGTGCAAGTGAGACAAACAAGAGAGAAACTCAGATAAAACTGATAACGAAGCCACCGCCCCTGAAGGAGGGGGTCCCTTCAAAGGACTTCCTCTACTCGCTGTCATAGGCATTAGGGCTGACGTCTCCCCCGGCAGGGTTGACGAAGGCAGGGAGGGACATGGGGGACTGCGACAGGTGGGGCAGTGCCAGCTTGGGGAGCCACCGCGGCAGGGGGGAGGGTCCTGACAGTGCCAGGTGAGAGGAAGGAGAAGAGGGCAGAGATGAGGGGGACGACATGGTGTAAAGGTAAGATCGTCGGTCTTGGTACAAGTCTTGTTGGCGTCGCTGGTGTTGGTGTTGTTGGTCTTGTGGGCGGCGAGGAGACTGGTGGCGACGGTGGTGGTGGTGGTGGTGATGGAAGCCGTGGCGGTGAGTGAGCAGATGCTGCGTGTGGGGAGAGAAAGAGGGCGAGGACGAGTACAGGGGCTCTCCTCCGGTATGGGCCAGAGGAGGCAAAGTGGCCGTGGCGGAGGAGGAGGAGGTGAGAGGGGAAGAAAGAGAAGCGAAGGAAGAAGAAGAAGGAATGTCGATGGCGGAGGCGGGGAAGGAAGAGGAGGAGGAGGTCTTACCCATGCCCGAATCGAAGCTCCGAGTGTGCCACATGGGGTGGGCAGGAACGGGGGGTGGGTACTGGGCACGAACCACATCCTGCTTATCCTTCGACTTCGGCTTGGCAAAGTTGGGGATGCGGGCTTTAAAACCGCAGTAGTATGGGTCATCTGTGGAGGGAAAACGTGTGAGCAGAAGGAGCATTACGAGTGAGCATTCTTTGGGGAAAGAGGGAGAATTTGAGGCCTTTGTTATTAATATTTCACGAAGAAAGAGGGAGAATTAGTGATAGTTATCATTATTACTCTGTGGAGATCTCATCTACGTCATTGTCATTTCTAAGGAAAAAATGAAGAAAAAAGAGAGTTCCATCTTTTACTATTATCCATATTACTAAACCCGCGGAATACAGCGAGCTGGGATTTCAATAATCTTAAATGCTATAATTATGGCTACAGATAAAAAAATATTACTAAATTATTATTGGTGTTACTAAACCCGCGGAATACAGCGAGCTGGGATTTTCAATAATCTTAATGCTAATAATTATGGCTACAGATAAAAAAAATATTACTAATTTATTATTGGTGTTACTAAACCCGCGGAATACAGCGAGCTGGGATTTCAATAATCTTAAATGCTATAATTATGGCTACAGATAAAAAATTTATAACTAAATTATTGGTGTTACTAAACCGCGGAATACAACGAGCTGGGATTTCAATCATCTTAAATGCTATAATTATGGCTGCAGATAAAAAAAAAGCAAGGAGCATCATTGTCATTACTTATTAGTTAATGAGATCATCAAAATACCATCAGCTTCAATATGCAATTCTCCCCCGTTAGACAACATAATGAGGAAGACATCATGAAGGGTGTGGTGGAGGAGAAGGGAGGAGAAGGAGGGGAGGGGGAGGGGGAGGGGGGGGGAGAAATCGGGCGGTTTACTTGACCAAAGTGAAATGACGATGATGTGGGAAGGAGGGGGGTGGGGGGGGGGGTGAAGGTACCGTACAATATGAATATTTTAGTCATGTTCGTGTGAACCGGAAGGCAAGGGGAAAGGGGTAGGGGGATGGTGCTGGAGGGGGGGGGGCTATGGGAGGTTAAAATAGCCTGACATAAGCATATGCAAATTAAGACTCGCAGTCTGTTCGTACGTAACCGATTAATGCCTATTGTCTTGTCAGATCGATTGAAAAAAATGGAAAATATTATTCTGCTGTGATTTTCGTTTGGGAAAATCACAGTGCTCAAATAAATAACATACTGACTTTACTTAATTCAAAATGAAATTTATTATTAATTCAAAAATCAAAATGACTTCACTTAATTCAAAATAAAAGTCTATGAGATATTGTAGTTTGTAATGCAGAG
Organism: Penaeus vannamei; assembly: GCF_003789085.1. Classification (NCBI taxonomy): domain Eukaryota; kingdom Metazoa; phylum Arthropoda; class Malacostraca; order Decapoda; family Penaeidae; genus Penaeus; species Penaeus vannamei. Next base: position 1,214,493 of record NW_020870786.1, on the reverse strand, counting down.
AACATTTCGCATGATAATACTCTATGCAAATGGCAAAACGTGAATTGAGCTTATAAGATCTGCACGAACATCCGTTGTAAAGCCTTCAATGAAAAAAAATATATATATTTTATCTATAGGCAGGACAATTGAAGGAAAAGATGCTTAACTTTGTCATTTCACTTTCCTTAGCATATAAAAAAGGGACAGAAGCTATCTTTACTGTCACTGGCATCAAATTCAAGGGGAAATATTTAATCTGGCTATCTCTACTTGCACTGACACCAAATTCAAGGGAGAGATACATAATTTTTTTCCCTTCCTTCGCAGAAATCACTAAAAGCAACCACAGTAGCGGGTGGCGCAAGAGGACGACAACAACAGGCTAATATAATCCATAATAAAATCCTATGGTACGTTACATTATCTACCGCTTTTGAATGCCTGACCATGATATTTGAGACAATCCTACATTAAACGACGTAAAAAGCCAATCCAAATAACGCGATGAATTTATTTCCATCATCCAAATAACGCCATGAATTTATTTATCATCCAAATAACGCAGAATTTATTTCCATCACCAAATTGAATCTATTTCCATCATCCAAATTAACGACATGAATTTATTTCCAACCTTCTCCACGTAGGCCTCACCCACACGAATAGAAAGACAGTAAAGAACGGCAAAAATCTCCGGAACTCGCTACGTGAGTTCCAGACAGCTTACGTACCATACTTGCGGTCTTGGGATCTGTTGTTGTTGTTGCGAGACTGCAGCTTGCGGAAGGTGTTTTCATCCAGGGCCTCGGACTGGAAGGAAATGATTCAGATTATAACGATGATTAGATTTTTTTTCCTAAGAGATTGTTAGTTTATTATTACTAAACGATGAGATTTTTTTTCTAAGAGATTGTTAGTTTATTATTACTAAACGATGGTTAGATTTTGTTTTCTAAGAGGTTGTTAGATTGCTATCTTTATAACAGATGCGGAAGAGAAAGTAAAATAGAGTGATAAAAGATTTTGGTCAGTGTTTGGTAAGATAATAAGGATCTGGAAATTAAATATACATTAAATATACATTTAGATGAGAATGATATCAAATCTTCAAAACATAAAGCATAGGATAGGAATGAATATATATTAGCAAAACTAGAGTGAAATAAACGAATAAAAACACATAGCAATCAAGCATTCGAACATAATATATATTCAGTAGTCCCCCCTAAAAAAGAATCTAATGGCTGAAACCTCAACAGAAAACGAGAGGCGACGCGCGACCCCCGCCATTTTCAGGACTTTCTTCTCACCTTGCCGTTGGGTCGGGATCCAGGGACAGGGTGATTGGAGTCCCTTGGGGGTAACTTTGGAGGTTTGTCCTTGCCAGCTCGGTCCTTGCCTGAGGATCCTGAGGAGGCACCGGATCCTCCTGCCACGCTGTAGGGATCTTCGTCTGGGATGGGAATGCGCGGGCGGTTCCTGATATTTGGCATGACCCTCACTGTGGGCGAAATGTCGGGATCACGATTTGTTTGGAGACATTTTTTGGAAAGCTTGGTCTGGCATCACTGTATATGTATTATATACGGTATGATGGCTAGACAAATTCAAGCAGTTTATTAAAGTTTCTCTCTCTCTCTCTCTCTCTCTCTCTCTCTCTTCTCTCTTCTCTCTCTCTCTCTCTCTCTCTCTCTCTCTCTCTCTCTCTCTCTCTCTCTCTCTCTCTCTCTCTCTCTCTATCCCACTCCCATTTCCCATCCTCTTATCTCATTTTTCCTCCCTACCTTATTCATCCTCTTATTCCTCATTTCATCACTATGTGCCACCCTTCCCCTCTTTTTCCCTAATCCACCCGCCCTCACACCCTTTTCCCTATCCACCTCCCCTCCAATCCGCAAAACCCTCCCCATCCCCCCTCTCACCCCCCCTCCTATCCCCCACTCCCACCCACCCCACTCACCCGGAGGCAGCTTGGACTTGAGCATGTCCATGGCGACGATGTTGATGATCATGACCCAGATGGGACAGTCCAAGATGTCCTGCTCATTCTTGACGAAGGCGATCAGGCACACACACTGGGTCTCCAGCTTCGAGCGGTCGGGGTACTGGCGCCCCATCTCGCGTTTCACGTTCTGGATGAATTTGTTCATGTCGAAGAGCTGTTCGGGAGAGAGAGGAGGGAAGGGGGGTTAGCTTGGTGGGTGGTTGTTTTGTCGAATGGCTGTTGGGGGAGAGAGGAGGGAAGGGGGGGGGGGGGTAGATTGGTGGGGTGGTTGTTCTTGTCGAAGAGCTGTTGGGGGAGAGGAGGGAAGGGGGGTTGCTGGGTGGGGTGGTTGTTCTTGTCGAGAGCTGTTGGGGAGAGAGGAGAAGGGGGGTTTGGTGGGGTGGTTGTTCTGTCGAAGAGCTGTTCGGAGAGAGAGGAGGGAAGGGGGTTAGCTGGGTGGGGTGGTTGTTCTTGTCGAAGAGCTGTTGGGGGAGAGAGGAGGAAGGGGGGGGTAGATTGGTGGGTGGTTGTTCACGTTGAAGAGCTGTTGGGGGAGAGAGGAGGGAAGGGGGGTTAGCTTGTGGGGTTTTGTTCATTGTCGAAGAGCTGTTGGGGAGAGAGGAGGGAAGGGGGGGGTAGATTGGTGGGTTTTGTTCATGTCGAAGAGCTGTTGGGGGAGAGAGGAGGGAAGGGGGGGGGTAGATTGGTGGGGTTTTGTTCTGTCGAAGAGCTGGGGGAGAGAGGGGAGGGGGGTTAGCTTGGTGGGGTGGTTGTTTCTTGTGAATAGCTGTTGGGGGAGAGAGGAGGGAAGGGGGGGGTAGATTGGTGGGTGGTTGTTCACGTTGAAGAGCTGTTGGGGAGAGAGGAGGGAAGGGGGCGGTTAGCTTGGTGAGGTTTTGTTCATGTCGAAGAGCTGTTGTTTGGGGAGTCGAGAGAGAGAGGGGAGGGGGTTAGCTTGGTGGGGTGGTTGTTCTTGTCGAAGAGCTGTGGGGGAGAGAGGAGGGAAGGGGGGGGGTAGATTGGTGGGTTTTTGTTCATGTCGAAGAGCTGTTGGGGGAGAGAGGGAAGGGGGGTTAGCTTGGTGGGTGGTTGTTCGGTCTAAGAGCTTTTGGGGAAGAGAGGGGGGAGTTAACTTGGTGGGGTTTGTCATGGTAGGTGGCGGTGGTGGAGATTGTTGGCGGGGTGGTTGGTGGGTGTGGTGGTGTGCGTGGGGGTATGGTTGTGGTGTAGCGGTGTGGCGATTGTGGTGTAGATTGTGGTGCGTCATTGGGGTTGATGGTGGCTACTGTTGATGTAAAATAATACAAATGATATCAGTAACAACGATAATATCACAGCAAAGACAATAACGACACCAACACCCGACAAACCCTTTAAAACCCAAATCCACGCCCACGCCCTCCGCCCACCCAGCCCGAAACCACCCACACCCACCCAACCGCCCACCCAGCCGCCCATCCGGCCCGAAAACCCACCCACCAACCGCCCACCCAGCCATCCATGCCCAGCCGACCACCCACCCAACCGCCCACCAGCCCGCCCATCCCACACCCGAAACCACCCACACCCACCCAACGAGCCAACAACAGTTCCTCACCATAACGGGCTTCTCGTTCTCCAGGCCGAGGTTGGGGAGCCTCAGGATGTCGCTGCCGATGGCGTTGTCGTCGCTCGCCATCTTCACGTAGACG
>NW_020870786.1:1198336-1200836 GCF_003789085.1 Penaeus vannamei | reverse complement strand
GAAACAAACAGAGAGCTGGGCAAAAGAATGTTCCCCATGAAGTATTTGTTTCCCAGCTGGAAATTCCTCCAACGGTTCTCCGAAAGGAATCTACCTCCAAGGGGCCTCGAAGTCAGCCTCCGAGTCGTCATAGTCATCGGCTTGGCAATCCTAATTCCGAAAATCTCAATTGCCGAGAGGCGAGATGAAAGAATGAAAAAATAAACAAAATAAGATAGCAATGACAAAAGAGCGTTGAGAGAAATAAAAAGGAGGAAAATTCGAAAATTACCGAGGATTTGTATTCGGGTCAAATTTCATTAGAAACCATTCTTTTTCTAAACGTATTACCCAACGGATATAAAGAAAACGGTAAAATATTTTTAGTCGCGTAATCCTAACGAGAAGCCAAGTTACAGCAAGAAATTCCTCTCTCGTGAGATTATCAAGAAAATGTCGACACAACAAAACTGTCCTCCATGTTATGACGTCACCAGTCATTTCCCTCGCAATGGACTCGATGTTTGACATCGACGCCGTCTCTTCCTTACATCGTCTGATATCGCCGACATCCCTATCCTAAGAAGCAAAATGGACACGAAAATTGAAATTATATCAAATTGGAAGCAAATTGCTGCTAAATTGAGGATACAATCAATAACAAACTGGGAACAACTTGACTAAAACCCGAAGCTAACCAGATCCAACTTCATTACCGTCACACTAGACGCGAACTGACAAAAAACGGAAAACAAAACCGGTAAATAAGAAATCGATGACGGCATTCCGCGGCCAATATACCCTCACCGCACTTCTCTTTCGAATACCCAAATTAAATCCCTCATTATCCACGTCGCAGACCGCCTTTGTACCTTCCGTTTATCCTCTCTACGACATTAGGAAGACATCCGGGATCTGAAAGGTACACACAGAAGTCCATCATCTCCAAAAGCGATCATTTTCCGTTACTCCTGAATAATGGCTGCGGAGACGCGTAAAACGATGTTCGATTCCCTGCACGCCAGTCTTCGGTCACGTTAATGCGTTTTGCTCGCGGTGGAAAAGGAAAGAAAGGATGGTGAGAATGCGAATGGTGGATGATGGTAATTGAGTGGAAACTGAGAATTAACGAGTAAATTGAATAAAAGAAAGAGAAAAAATAATAATAAAAATGAGGATTAGGTATGAGAGAAGGAATTTTAAAAAAAGGATCTGAACGTTTTTGATGGTCATCCATGCGCAAACGTTTATGGTCCAGGCAAAAACTAATTTTATATATATACACATATATACACATATATACAGGCGCACACACACACACACACACACACACACACACACACAACACACACACACCATATTATATATATATATATATATATATATATATATATATATATAATAAAGCCCATACTTCTGAGAGAGAGAGAGAGAGAGAGAGAGAGAGAGAGAGAGAGAGAGAGAGAGAGAGAGAGAGAGAGAGAGAGAGAGAGAAGAGAGAGAGAGAGAGAGAGAGAGAGAGAGAGAGCAGAATAAGGAAGAAGAGGAACGCAAATTTGTAACAGAGCGAGCAGACTATGAATAAAAGATGAATGAATGTATAAGCAAACACGAGAAGGGATTAGGGAATATATGATAATATATTAATACGTGATTTCTGCTCCACTTCTCTCCCCACTTTTATGCTGTTTGTTTGTTTTATTTTTCGTTGGGTATTGTCCTTTTTATTCATTTCTTCTCATTCGTTTCCTTTCTTTCCTCCTCTGTTTTTAGCATATTTGTTCGTTCTTAAATCATTCTTTTTTTTGTAATGTTCGTTTTTTTATTATTATTTTCTTAAATGCCTTTCCCTCTTTCTTTCTTTCTTTACTAAATTACTAACTTTCTCTCTAATTTTGTCTTTCTTTCTCCCACCTCTCTCTCTCTCTCTCTCTCTCTCTCTCTCTCTCTCTCTCTCTCTCTCTCTCTCTCTCTCTCTCTCTCTCTCTCTCTCTCTCTCTCTCTCTCTCTCCTCCTTCTCCTCTCCATTCCTTACCCCTTCCTTCGCTACGCAAACTTCCTCCCGAGTTGACCCCTCATCCTTCAGCTCCCCCCCCCCTCCTCATCCTTTCCCTCCCCCATTCCCCCTCCCCTTCTACCCCACTCCCACCCCCACCCTTCCTCTACCTCGACAAGCCCCGGAAATTCCTGGGCGGTCAAGGTGGATGTGGGCGGCCCTTGTAGTGTTGTTGTTGTTGTTGCGGTTGTTATTGTTGTTGTTACTGTCGTCGTTATTGTTGCTGTTGTTGTTGTTGTTGTTGTTGTTGTTGTTGTTGTTGCGGTTGTTATTGTTGTTGTTGCTGTTGTTGTTGGTTGTTGTTGTTGTTGCTGTTGTTGCTGCTGTTTATGCCGGTGTTGTGATCCTTGTTGGTGGTGTTTTTCTTGCTTCTGCTATTGTTGACATTGTTCTTCTTGCTACTGCCGTTGTTGTAAGTAATGTAGTTGCATTATTGTTGCTTTTTGTCTTAATATTGTGGCGGTT
>NW_020870786.1:1180836-1193336 GCF_003789085.1 Penaeus vannamei | reverse complement strand
AGTGGACGAGGAGTGGAGCAGGAGGGAATGAGAGAGGGGGAGGAGGAGTAGGGAGGGAGGAGTGGACGAGGACGAGGAGGAGGAGGGGGAGGAGGTGGTGGAGGAGGAGGAGTGTGGGGGGAAGGAGGTATGAAGACATCGGCCCTGGGTCGGAATGAGAGATTAGAGAGAGGAAGAAGGAAGGAAGAATAATAGAAAGGAAGGAAGGAAGGAGGAAAAGGACTAAGGGAGGGAGAAGGAAGGAAGGAGGGCGAAGAGGTGGAGAAGGAGAAGGACGAAGAAAGTAAAAGGAAAAAATGGGAGGAATACAGATGGAATAGAGAAAATGAAGCAGAAAAGAAATAGATAAAAAAATGAAAAAAAAATGAAAGTAGATCAAATATAAAGACAAAGAGAAGATAAAACTTTAAAACAGAAAAGATACGCTTTAAAATTCCACCAAAATGGCCAAAAAGATTGCTATAGGCCTATACTTTCTCTTGTGCATATTTCTTTTACGTGTACTAATGAAATACAAAATTAAATATTCGTTTTACTTTCAATATAAAAAGTATTAATATCACTTATCACTACTATTATCATTATCAGTAATATCATTATTGCCATCATTATCATTATCATTATGATCAATTACTCCTACAATTAACATTGCTATTATTAAACAATCGTTATTATTATCATCATAAATATCATCATCATTACAAATATCATCATCATCATAAATATCATCATCATTACAAATATCATCATCATCATCACTATTTTCATCATTATCATCATCACTGTTTTCATCTTTATCATTCATCATATCACAATTTTCAATCACAAAACAAGTAAAAACCTCTAAAACTACCATCACTATGTAAACAAGCACAACGACACTGATCAACCTACAAAAAAAAATCAAAGATTTAAAAAAGGCGCCAAAACAAAATGGCCGTTGGAAAGGCGGGAAAAAAGATCGAAGAGAGAGTGAAAAGAGTCTGGAAGATGTGAATGGATTAGAGTGTTTTAGTGAATGGGAAGTGGAGGTGAATTTGTGTTTGTGTTTATGTTTATGTTAATGTGTTCGTACGTGTGTGTGTGTTGTGGTTGTGTTGTGTGTGTGTGTGTTGTGTGTGGTGTGTGGAGTGAGAGAGAGAGAGAGAGAGAGAGAGAGAGAGAGAGAGAGAGAGAGTGAGAGAGAGAGAGAGAGAGAGAGAGAGAGAGAGAGAGAGAGAAAGAAAGAAAGAAAGAAAGAAAGAAAGAAAGAAAGAAAGAAAGAAAGAAAGAGAAAGAAAGAAAGAGAGAGAGAGAGAGCAGATAGCATTCCGAGCCGTCACCCCTGCTGCGAGACCCGAAGTTCGATCCGAGAAAAACAATAAGAAGAGAATGGTCTAACCATACGCAAAATAGTAATAATAATAATAATAATAACAATAATAATAATAATATCAATAATAATATTAATAATAATACTAAAAATAATGATGATGATAATAATAATGATAATAATGATGATGATAATAATAATAACAATAACAATAATAACAACAACAACAACAATAATAATAATAATATATAAATAAATAAATAAAAAAACAAAAATAAATAAAAAACTCGCCACGAAGAATTTAGCCACCATCAAGATTAACCAGAGGTATATGCTTTTCTCATTATTATGCAACTTTGACCTCTCACCCTTAATGAGTTCACTGTCCTTACGAGAGGTCAAGAGCCGGCGCTGACCTGGGCTCCTGTTATCGGCGGAAAATGACCATGATCGCTCCTTTGTGGTTTCGTTGTCATGGTTACAGGAATGTTCGTTTGTTTTCTATTTTTTTCTTTCTTTTTTTTCTTTTGTTTTCTTTCTGACTTGTGTTTTTTTTTCTTTCTTTTTTTTTTTCTTTTCTTTCGTGTTTTTTTCTTTTTCTTTCGTGTTTTTTTCTTTTTCTTTCTTTCTTTCTTTCGTGTGTTCTTTCTTTCGTATGTTTTCTCTTTTTTTTCTTTTTCTTTCTTTTGTTTTTCTTTCGTGCGTTTTTTTCTTCTTTTTATTTCTTCCTTTCTTTCGTATGCTTTTTTCTTCTTTTTCTTTCTTTCTTTCTTTCGTATGTTTTATCTTCCTTTTTTTTCTTGTTGTTCTTTCTTGTTTTTCTTCTCTTTTCTTCTTCTTTCGTATAATATCCTAGATGTTGTTACTAATACGATTACTGATATAATATAATCATGTTGATAATTATATTCGTGACGATAAGGATAAGGGAAGAGGAGAAAGAAATAAGAGGAAGAGAAAGAAATAAGAGGAAGAGAATGAAGATATATGTAAGAAAATGAAAGGAGAGGCTTAAAGGGCGAGAAAGAAGGGAGAGATGGAAGAAGAGGAGGAGGAGAAGGAGGTCGAGAAGAATGGTGGGGGGGAGGGAGAGGGGAAGTAGATAGGTAGAAGGAAGAAATGGAAAACGAGAGGAGGAGGAAGAGGGGAAGTAGATAGAGAGAGGAAGAAATGAAGACGAGGAGGAGGAGGAGGAGGAGGAGGAGGAGGAGGAGGAGGAGGAAGGGAGCGTAAACTATCCCAACTTTGAGACCGGTCTTGTCCCCTCCCCCAACCCCTTCCCTCCCCCTTTAAGTCCAACCTACCTGTACGTACACACTTACGAAGAGAGAGAGAGAGAGAGAGAGAGAGAGAGAGAGAGAGAGAGAGAGAGAGACGAGAGAAGAGAGAGAGAGAGAGAGAAAGGAAATCCCCCCCCAAAAAAAAAAAATCCTAAAAAAAGTCAAAAAGCGTATACAAGACCCCGCTCCACCCTCACCCCCAACCCCACCACCCCCATCCCCCCCACGCCACCCCTACACCGGAATTCGAAAACCAAGCCTCAAAGAGTCGCAATTTTCTCAGCGGTCGAGTCCCTCTCCGGGGAAGCATGTTTTGATCGCTTACCACAACAAAACACAAACACCAAAGGCGGTCGTGTGGCGGCGACCCATTCATCCGCCACGCATGAACGGAGGACAATGGGGGGAAGATCACAAGCACACACTCACTCAACACACACACACACACCACACACACACACACACACACACACACACACACACACACACACACACACACACACACACACACACACCACACACACACGCACTCGCACGCACACGCACTCACTGGCACGCACACACACTCACTCACTCACACACACACACGCACGCACTCATTCACACACTCACACACACTCATTCACTCACTTACACTTACACACACACACACTCATTCACTCACTCACTTACACAAACTCACTCACTCACTAACTCACTTACACACACACACTCACTCACACTCACACTCACTCACACACACACAGTCCCTCAAAAACAAGCTCTCTATCCACTCCCTGTGAGTCTCCGCCACGCCCCCCCCATTTCAGCCCCAGGGAGAGGAAGCAGGGTGGACGGAGGTAGAAGCGGAGAGAGAAAAAAAGGGAGAGAGAAGGAGGAAGGGGCGATACGAAGAGAGAGATGAGGGAGAATGGAAGGGAAGAGGCGAAGATAATGGTAAACGAAAAGGAGGATAGGGGGAGAAGGGGGAAGAGCGATGGAGGGAGGCGGAGAAGGAGAGAGAAAAGAAGGAAGGGCGAGGGAGGAAGTGGCGATAAGAGGAGAGAGATGGGGGAGAATGGAAGGGAAGATACTAAGAGAAGGGCGGAAGAAGAGGAGGTGGAAGGAGGAAGTAGGAGATTGAGAAGAAGAGAAAAGAGAGGAGAGTTGGGAGGAAAGGGAGAAAGAGACGAAGGGAAGACCGAAGCAGGGAAGGGAAGCAGGGGTAAAAATAAAAGGCAAGGGACAGAGGAGGAAGAGATAAGAGAGGAGCGAGAAATCGCACAAAGAAAGGAGAGAGAAGGGAGGTGGAAAGAGAAGAATAGGAAGGCATGGGAGAGACGAAAGGAAGAGGGGGGAGTTCACAGCATATCCGCGGGTTCAACAGCCCCGTCTCAGCCTGAACCAGACTGGGCAGTGTGACCTCACCTCGTACACGGAAGGCTGCGCCCAGAGGGGTGTAGGGGGGTGTCGGAGGTGTGGGGGGGAGTGGGAGGGACGATGGGGAGGGGAGTGGGTGGGAGAAGGGGAGGAAAGGGGAGGGGGAGAGAAGGGGGAAGGGAGGGGGGGACATAACTGATATCGCGAAGAGTAAAATGTAAACAAGTCGGCAGAGCGCTTGGCTTTTACCTCTCCCCTCTTCTCTATCTCTTTTTGTCTCTCCTTTATTCCTTCCTCTCTCCCTCCCCCTTGCATTAAGCGCCCACTCCATCGACAGGAAATGGGGGAGCTTGCAGTGTAACTATCAGAAGGAAGGACAACAGACGTCTCAAGGTGATTTCAAGAAGGAGGGAGAGGCGGAGAAGGAAAGGCAAAAGGAACAGATAAGGAAAACAGACTGAGGCGATGAAGATGAAATGGAAAGAGAAAGAGAGAGAGAGAGAGAGAGAGAGAGAGAGAGAGAGAGAGAGAGAGAGAGAGAGAGAGAGAGAGAGAAGAGAGAGAGAGAGAGAGAGAGAAGAGAGAGAGAGAGAGAGAATGAGAGACCAAAGAGAGACAAAAACCAAACGAGAGAGAGAGAAACCAAAAGACAGAAAAAAACAAGGAAGAAAAATAGGGAGAGAAAGCAAAAGGGTGCATAAACTCGACAGAAGAAGAAAGACCGAAACAAGAGACAGCCAGACAAAGCGAATGTGGGAAGTAGTCAAGCACAGAAAAAAAACACGGGAATGCCAAACGGTATCGGCAGGAAGCAGGTGCAAATGCATGACAATTGCAAAATTCGATAACGGAACAGGTACAAGGAGGTGTATTAGGGCTTAAATGTATGGGATCAGGGCCACGGTGGAGGAGAATGAGGAAGAGGAGAAGGAGGAAGAGGAGAAGGAGGAAGAGGAGAAGAAGGGAATGAGGAAGTGATGAGGAGAAGGAGAAGGAGGAGAATGAGGAAGAGGAGAAGGAGAAGGAGAAGGAGGGGGAGGAGGAAGTGCATGAGGAAGAGTAGGAGGAGGAGGAAAACGTATTCATACATCTCTCTCTCTCTCTTTCTTTTTTCTCTCTCGCTCTCTTTTTTCCTCCCTTTCGCTCCCTTTCGCCTCCCTACCTCCCTCTCTCTCTTCCTTCCTCCCTCCCCCTTCCCTCCCTCTCCCCCCTCTCTCTCTCTCTCCTCTCTCCCTTTGTCTTTCTTTCTTTCTTTCTCTCTCTCCCTCTCTTTCTGAGAGAGAGAGAGAGACGAACAAGGCCAACAGAGGCAACAGGAAGACAAAGGTCAATCGTGGAAATATCTCGAGGGTCGTGACCTTTTTTGTTTCCATCCCCCCCCGCCCTCCCCCCTCCCTTATCGGCCACTCCTTCGCATACCTCTTCCTTCTTTTTCCCTCTCTTTCGCTCCCCTTCCTTCTTCCTCGTTCCTCCTTCATTTAGTTCTCTTCCTCTCCCGTCTCTGTTCCATCTGTGGATCTATCTGTCTACCTATCTATCTCTGTCTCTCTCTTTCCCTCTCTCCCCCCGCCCCCACCCCGTCTCTCTATCTCCTCTCTCTCTCTCTATCCCCTCTCTCTCTCTCTCTCTCTCTCTCTCCTCTCTCTCTCTCTCTCTCTCTCTCTCTCTCTCTCTCTCTCTCTCTCTCTCTCTCTCTCTCTCTCTCTCTCTCTCTCTCTCTCTCTCTTCTCACTTCCTTCGCCTGTTTGCCTGAGCTCATTTCCTTCTCTGTGTTCGTTTCCGTTAAAATTATCGTGTGTGTCCGTGCGTATCGACGTTTTAGCTTATGAATAGCTTTGTTTGTCTGTCTGCATCTACTGTATCTATGTCTTTATATCTGACTGTATTTACCTTTCTATCTTTATTTATCTCTGTCCGCCTAGCTATCTATATACATCTATCTTTCGGAGTGTATCCGGAATGCCAATCTCTCTAGATATACAAGTATATCTTTACCCATTTATACCCATGAATTCATCTCTATTTATCTTTCTACATCGTGGTAATGGAAAGAAATGATGAAAGTAATAATAAAATCATCAAGAAATTAAAGTTAAAAAAAAATAATAATCATCAAACCGCGTCATGATCGGAAAACAAAGTCAGGAATCAGAGGATTCGAACATCACTTATCTGCACCATCTTATGACGTCATCGCTTCATAACGAACCTGAGGAAGGAGAAGAAAAGGAACATTAATGACGTGCATTGTTTACATGAACACATAATGACCTATTTAATGACCTATGCAACTCTTGATTAGGAACAAATAGTATAATTTAAAAAGGAATCACGCAACCACAAGGTCACACACACATACACACGCACAAACACACACACACACACACACACACACACACACACACACACACACACACACACACACACACACCACGCACACACACACAAACACACACGCACACGCACACACACACACAACACACCACACGCACAAACACACACACACACACACACACACGCACAGCACGCACGCACACACACACACACACACGCACGCACACACACACAAACACGCACACACACACAGGACAATGACACCTACACGTAGCCAGGAAATGTGCGGCTGTGTCCTGATCTTTACGACCCCCCCCCTCCTTGCCCCTTCCCCCTCCTCCTTCCCCTCCCCCCTCCCGTCCCCTCGACTTGCATATTTATGTACTCTTGCCCTCCGCTGCCAGCTGTAAATATGCAATATACTAAGAAAAAATGACAGTTGTTACTCTCTCTCTCTCTCTAACCCATTCCTTTCTTATTTTGTTTTTATTCTCCCCTCATCTTCTACTTCCTCTCTACTTCCCTCTCTCTCTTTCTCCCCTAAACTTTTTCCTTCTCCCTCCACTTCCCCCCCTTACTCTCTTTCTCCCTCTCCCTCCCTCCTAATCTCCCTTTTCTCCTCCCTCCCTCCCAATCTCCCTTTCTTCCCTACTCCCTCTCCTCTCCCTTCCTCCTAATCTCCCTTTCCTCCCTACTCCTCTCCCTCTCCCTCCCTCCCTCCCTCCCCACCTCTCCCTCTCCCCAATCTCCCTTCCTCCCTACTCCCTCTCCCTCTCCCTCCCTCCTAATCTCCCTTTCCTCCCTACTCCCTCCCCCTCCCCCTACCCTCGCCCTTACACCCATCACCCTAATCAGAGCTGGACAGGCGAAGGAGGCTTGGTCAGGGTCGAAGTAACTGTTTAAGGGGGGAAGGGGAGGGGGAAGGGGAGGGAAGGGAGGAGGTTGGAGGAGGAAAGGGGAGGGGAGGGAACGAATGTTGGGGGGATAGAGGGGGTTGGGGAATGAAGTTGGGGGAGGGGAAGGGGGGAACGAATGTTGGGGGACAGAGGGGGAAGGGGAGGGAAGGGGGGGAAGGGGGAGGGTAAGGAGGAGGTTGGAGGAGGTAACGAGGAGACGAGGGACAGAGGGGAAGGGGGAGGGTAAGGGAGGAGGGGAGAGGGAGGGAGGGAACGAATGTTGGGGGACAGAGGGGGAGGGGAATGCAGTTGGGGCAGAGGGAGGGGCACTGAGGGACTACAAAGTAAGGGGAAGGGAGACCGGAGAATTGGGTAAGAGAAAGGGTAGGAAGGAGTAGCGAGATAGGAGAAGGGGGGGGGCGGGGATAGCGGGAATGGGGAAGGAGGTATCTGAGTCGATCTTTACGCTGATAAAAATGTCGGGATTAACCTCGGGGAGCAAGTCAGAGGGGAGGGGAGGGGAGGGGAGGGAGGGGGGGGAGGGGAGGGGGAGAGGGAGGGGAGGGGAGGGCAACGACATGGGTAGGAGAGAGGGGGGGGTGGGAGGAAGGTAGGAAGATTGGCATAAGAATGAGGTAAAACGGAGGAGGAAGAGGAGAAAGGGAAGAAGACGACGAAGGTTAAGCAGGAAGAGGAAGAGGAAAAGGAGAAAGAGGACGAAGACGACGAGGAGAAGGAGGAACAGCATGAGGAGGGGAGGGAAAGGAAGATGAGGAGGGCATGAGAATGAGGAGTAGGTCGAGGAAGAAGAGAAGGAGTAGGAGCACCAGCAGGAGAAAGAGGCGCAAGAAGAGGAGGAGGAGAAGAGAGAAGCCATCCTAAGCTCAATGAAACATCAGAAGCTTAAAATCCTTTAAGGTTCCTAAGGCTGCTGTCACACTAGCACTTTTTCCGTCAATTTTTTTACAACATTATTTAACATAAATACAAACATTCTCGAATATAACTCTTGATTTGACTATGCTTGGCTGAAAAAATTGACGTTAAGGTTTTCAGACGGAAACGATCATTATCGTCTAACTGGAAAATCGACAATTCGCTTAAAAAAGGACAAAATTTCAGAAAAATGTAAAAAAAAATATGACGGAAAAAGTGCTAGTGTGATAGCACCTTAATGAAACATCAGAAGCTTAAAATCCTTTACGGTTCCTAAGATGTCCCTCCATCACCATTCCTCACTCATTCCGTCTTCTCATCCTATCTCCGTCTATCTCTCTTCATCCTTATCTCTCTCTGTCTGCCTGTCTTGCCTATGCTCTGCCCCCTATCTTATTCATCTTTTTATCTGTTTTTTTCAGAAAAAGAAGAAGTGGAAGACGAATATAATGATGATGAAGAAGAAGAAGAAGAAGAAGAAGAGAAGAGAAGAAGAAGAGAAGAAGAAAAGAAGAAGAGAGAGAAGAAGAAGAGATACGGAATCATAAACAAAACCCATACAGTATATAGGCTTTGACCTTTCTCTTCTCTAATAATTCCTGCGTTTCGTAAAAATGCACAAACGACCCACGACGACCTTCCAAAAGTAGTCTGCCACGACCTATCACTTTCTTCTCCCTACCCCCCCCCCCTCCTCCTTCTTCTCCACCGCTGCTCCTGTCTCCTCTTCTCCTTTCTCTCCTCTCCTTCTCTTATTTCCTCCTGATTATGCCTCCTGTCTTCTCTTGCCTCCTGCCTTTTCCTTTTCTCTCTTCCTCCTTCTTCCCTCCTTTCCTCCTCCCTTTCCCTCCCTCTCCTCCACCTTCTTTCCCTTCCTTCTCCTCCTCTTCCCCTTCTTCCTCCTCCTCCTGCCTCCCCCATCACTCCTCCCATCTACCTGCTCTGATTTCATCTCCCCCCCCTCGCCCATCCCCTCCCCTCCCCGTCTCCCCCACAACGCAAGAGTGAAAGTAACTCCCTCAATCCTCTTACCCCCCCTCCTCCCTCCCCCCCCTCCCTCTCCCTCCTTCGTCGACCTTGTATGACGTTCACAGGCAACATTTTTTGTGTGTGTTTGTATGTTGTGTGTTTCATTGTGTCATTGTGTCTTATACATGGGCGTGCGTCGGAGTTTGTAAATGTTCGTGTGTGTGTGTGTGTGTGTGTTGTGTGTGTGTGTGTGTGTGTGTGTGTGTGTGTGTGTGTGTGTGTGTGTGTGTGTGTGTGTGTGTGTGTGTGTGTGTGTGTGTGTGTGTGTGTGTGTGTGTGTGTGTGTGATGTGTGTGTGTGTGTGTGTGTGTGTGTGTGTGTGTGTGTGTGTGCTTCTTTGCGCGCAAGTGCATATGCCTTTGCGAGTGCACATAAACGCATCGACGCATGGATATACAACCTAAAACTTTAATTCTCTCTCTCTCTCTCTCTCTCTCTCTCTCTCTCTCTCTCTCTCTCTCTCTCTCTCTCTCTCTCTCTCTCTCTCTCTCTCTCTCTCTCTTCTCTCTCTCTCTCTTCTCTCTCTCTCTCTCTCTCTCTCTCTCTCTGCCTGTCTGTCTGTGTTCGCCCCCCCCCACCCCCGATTGAAACAATATGAAAATCCAACGATCGAAAATAAAACCCGAACGCCACGGGAATATTCTTTCCTAAACCTGAGAAACAAGCCAAGCCCCACAAAGCCACGAGGGAAACACAGGTAGAGAGACAGCAGCAGGTAACCCCAAGACGGTCGAGATTACGAGGTGAGTAACCAGAATTACCACCTGCGCGAGGTGACCGCCAGGTAGAGTAACCCGAAGTGATTGGGTGAGTGATGAGTGACCGTTCAGGTAAGAAAGAGCTCTCACCGATCAAGATCTCGTCACAAACGCAATAACAACAACAAAATATGCGAACGGCGACCCGCTCGCCTTTCGTCCGCTCGCTCTGATCCCCAGGTAAATACCGCACCTGCCGCGTTCGGATCCCCGCGCTCGGCTACGTTCTCCACGAGTTCGTTTCGAGTTCTGGCTACTTTCGAGCCCACAACGCTATCAAAAGTATATATCTTTTAATTAAAGAAAAACATTAAAGGAATGAAATGTGGATAATATAACCCACCAAATGAGCTAATCAACAGAAGCTGAATGAGGAGCCAAACGCGAGGAAACGGACAATATCACTTTTACTTTTCGCTCCGCCATTCAGCGAGTTCAGACGCAGTTGCCGGTTACTCTTTTTTCCCTCTTCGTGGATGTATCAATGTCGACCCTCATGCTGCGCTAACTTCTATTCGTTGTCGAGTTTTAAGGAAAAGTAGTCTTAATTCAATCCTTTCGTAAAGCACAAATTACCATTCTGACTGGCTGACTGACTGCCTTTCGATAGATATATCAATTTTGTTCTTTTTTTATGGACAAGGAGTAATTTCAAGTCATTGAGAAGGATCAAATTCTTAATGGTTTACTGAAATATGAGGAATGTCAATAGGTATTCAGGTGATATTTTCTTTATATTAAAAAAGAAGTAATATAAACAGAAGAGGAATGAAGAGATTCAGTTAGAAAGATAACCAGCGAGGGAAAGATATATGGACAGATATATATAGATAGATGATAGATAGATAGACAGATAAATATGTACAGAGATAGATAGAGAGATACAGAGATAGATAGATAGATACAGAGATAGATAGGTAGATAGATAGACAGAGAGAGAGACAGAGACATACAGAGAGATAGATAGATAGATAGATAGATATAGAGACAGAGAGAAAGAGAGAGAGAGAGAGAGCGAGACAGATAGACAGACAGACAGACAGACAGAGAGAGACAGAGAGACAGAAAGATAGATAGAGAGAGCGTGCGCACAGAAAGCGAAAGAGAACGGAAGACACAGGGAAGACGAGGCAATCACAATCTTCCTCCATTAACACCGTAATTCCCATTATAAAACGACCCCCCGACTCACATGACCTTGCCGGGCGGAGAAAGATGCTTATGAGATGAAAGGAAAAGGATGGAGGGGGAGCGGGGGGGGAGGAGGGGAGGAAAGGAGGAGGAGAGGAGGAGGAGGAGGAGGAGGAAGGAGGAGGAAAAGGAGGAGGAGGAGTGGGTAAGGCGGTGAGGGAAGAGGGAGGGGGAGGAAGGGGGTGAAGGAGGGAGGGAGGAACAGGAGGAGGAGGAGGAAGAGGGAGAGGAGGAGGAGAGGGGAGAGGAGGAGGAGGAGTGGATAAAAAAAAAGAAGGAGTCGTAGTATTAGTTGGAGAAAAGGGTGACAATGACGATGATGAACACTGATGATGGAGGCGAAGAATGAGAGAAAGGATGAAGAGAATGAAGAGGACGAAGAGGATAAAGAGGATGAAGCGAATAAAGGGAATGAAGAGGATGGAGAATATGAAGAGAACGAAGAGGATGAGAAGGAACGAAGATATGAAGAGGACGAAGAGGATAAGAGGAGAACGAAGAAGGACGAAGAGGATAAAGAGGATGAACAATATGAAGAGGATAAAGCGAATAAAAGGAATGAAGAGGACGAAGAGGATAAAGAGGACGAAAAAGACGAAGAAGATGAAGAAGACGCCTGATTTTCGAAAGGGGAGGGAAAGCCCGACGACCAAGGCGAACGCAGAAACAATGGACCTCTTCAGCTCTTCTCTCGCCGGAAGAAACAAAGCAGGAGGATGCAGAGGTTTGGAAAAGGTCTTCCTGTTTTTTTCCTCTTCGGGTTCCTCATGTCTTCCATCCTCCTCCTCCTCCTCCTTTTCTCTCCCTCTCTCTGTCTTCTCTCCTCCCGTTCTTTCGTCTACTCTTTGCTCCTAATCCTCCTTCTTTCTCTCTCTCTCCTCCTCTTCTTCTTCCGTCCACCCTTTGCTCCTCCTACTCCTCCCCATCCGCTCCTCTTCTTCCTCCCCCCTCCCATCCCCTCCGCTTCTTCCTCTCCTCCTTCCCCCCCACCCTTCCCCTCCCCTCCTCCTCCTCCCTCCTCCTCCACCTCTCCCCCTCTTTCCCCTCCCCCCTCCTCCCTCCTCCTCTCCCCCCACACCTTCCCCTCCTCCTCCTTCTCCTCTCCCCCCACCTTCCCTCCCTCCTCCTCCTTTCCCGTCCCTCCCCCCCCCCCCGCACAAGGAAGAGCGTTCGGACCTTGAAGGCGATCCGGTTAAGGACCTTCCGACAAGAAGGAATCCCGAGTTTTGTATTCAGTGTGCGCGTCTGTTCTCTGTCTCCTCCTCCCCTCCTCCTTCCTCCTTCCTCTCCTTCCGTCTCCTTCTTCCTTGACCCTCCTCTCCCCTCCTTCATCTCCCTTCCTCCTTCCTCTCCTTCCGTCTCCTTCTTCCTTGACCCTCCTCTCCCTTCTTTCCTCTCTCTTCTT
>NW_020870786.1:1163336-1175836 GCF_003789085.1 Penaeus vannamei | reverse complement strand
AATTCGACTGAACTGAGTGGAGGCGAGCGTGTACGTGCACGGTCGCCTGTGAGTGTGTGTGTGTCTAGGTTTATTCGCGTGTGTGTTTTATACTCTCTTGCACTCTCTTTCTTTCTTTCTCTCTCTCTCTCTCTCTCTCTCTCTCTCTCTCTCTTCTCTCTCTCTCTCTCTCTCTCTCTCTCTCTCTCTCTCTCTCTCTCTCTCTCTCTCTCCACACACACACACACACACACAACACACCAACACACACACACACACACACAACACACATACACACACACACACACACACAGAAACGCAAACACACACATACACACACACACACAACGGACATGCCAATAGTGAGGCATAAACACAGTTACTTCTTCAAAGTGACAGGAAATAACACTGACCCTTGAGGTGGTATCATCACCTTGGATTTTTTTTTCATTTCATTTTTTGACAAATAGGGAAACAGCGGGAAAGATAATGGAGAAAAATAATAAATATAGATAAGAAGACGAAATAGAAGTAAAAAATTTAATTGCGGAATATAATTGATGAAAGCAAAAAATAATAATCATAAAAGAAATTTTTTGTCATTTGATTTTTTTTTTGACAAATAGGGAAACAGCGAGATAGATAATGGAGAAAAATAATAAATATAGATAAGAAGACGAAATAGGAGTAGAAAATTAATTATTAATTAATCGCGAAATAGAATTGATGAAAGCGAAAAATAATAATCATAAAACATAATTTTTGAAAATATAAAAATAAACACGAAAACAATGATAGGAAATTAACTTTATCTGATATCTGCAAGATCAAAAATTAACGAAATTTAATTAATTACAGCTGATAGACAATAAGCATCATATTCTTTCTCTCAAGCAATAAAGACGAAAATAAGAAAGATGAATACAGATAAGAATTCACCGTAAAAAAAAGAAAAAAGAAAAAGAAAAAAGAAAACAGACATAAAAAAACTAAAATTCAATAAACCAACAACTAAATAAATAAATAAATAAATATATCAAACAACTTCCTCCAAACCAAAAAAAATATATATTACATATATATCAACACAACCCCCCTCCCCCCAAAAAAAAATAAAATAATAATAATAAACAAAAAAAATAAAAAGTATCCACAAATTCAGGAATTCGAAGGAGAGATGAGAGTGAAGGAGGGAAAGGGTCAAAGACTAACGGTAAAGACCTGAAAAACGCCCTACGTCGCCCTAAGACTCACTGGCAGGTACTTTGTCCGAGGGGGGAGGGAGGAAGAGGGGGGGGGAGGAGGAAGGAGGGAGAGGGAGAAAGGGGGGGGGAAGGAAGGGAGAGAGATAAGGAGGGAGAGGGTGAGGATGATGGGAAGGGGGGGGGGGAGGGAGAGAGAGAGAGAGAGAGAGAGAGAGAGGAGAGAGAGAGAGAGAGAGAGAGAGAGACGAGAGAGAGAGAGAGAGAGAGAGAGAGAGAGAGAGAGAGAGAGAGAGAGAGAGAGAGAGATACAGAGAGGAAAAAATATGAATTCCTTAAAAAATAAAAGCTCATTAGTGGGAATTATGGGTAATAAACACCTGACACTGGAAAGGTGACCCCCCCCCCCCCACCCCATCCCGTCCCCCTACCCTCCCCTCTTCCCTACACCTTTGCCTCTCAATCATTGACATCGACGCTTTACTCTTTCTCCTCCTCCTCTCCTTCTTTCCTTCCCAGTTCCCTAACGTCCTATCGGCGTCTTTCTTACGCCCTTCTTCTATCCTCTCTATCCCTTCTCCTCTCCTGGTTGGGTCGATAGGTACAGGGGTGAGTATTCGGCTGGTCAGTGCTCCACCCCCCCCCCCTCACCCTATCCCCCTCTGCTGTCTCTCCCTACATTCGGCTTTCATCTCTCTCTTTCTCTCTCTCTCTGTCTCTGTCTCTCTCTCTTTCTCTCTCTCTCTCTCTCTCTTTCTCATTCTCTCTCTCTCTCTCTCTCTCTCTCTCTCTTCTCTCTCTCTCTCTTCATTCTCATTCTCATTCTCATTCTCTCTCTCTCTCTCTCTCTCTCTCTCTCTCACTCTCCCTCTCTTCTTATTATTATTTATCTCTATCTCACTCCCCCCTTCTCTCTCTCATTGTTTTGCCTTTAAATAAAAAAAAAAGTACTTTGTTAATATGTAAAGTAGGAGAAGGTGAGGGGTGGGGCCAAATGACGTCACAAGAGTTGCCGAGTGCGCATAATGTTTATTTTCTTTACCGCAAAACACATTAGTCTCATTCCTATCGTTTGTCTTGCAGGTTGGCGGCTATTTTTGCAATGTCGGTCAACGTTATCGGTCACAGCATAATTAGGATTGCATGTGCCACTATCACTTTTGCCGTTTCCATTAGTATCATCACCGTTACTCTCATACTTTCATTATTGTCACCGTTACTATTCTTTTTTTATACTTAGCTCTTATACTTATCTTTTCTTTTGGATTATCTTTTCTTTTTCTTGGTTTTCTCATATTTTTTTGTTTCATTTTCTTCCTTACTTTCCTCTTCTTCGTCTTTCTTATATTTTTTGTTTCATTTTCTTTCTTCCTTACTTTCTTCTTCCTCGTCTTTCTTATATTTTTTGTTTCATTGTCTTTTTTCCTTACTTTCTTCTTCTTCGTCTTCTACTTCTTTTTCTTTTCTTATTATCAAAATTGATAATATGATCATTGTGATCCTCATTATCAGCATTACGATGATCCTTATCATTTCTCTTATTATCATTATCATCGGTATTATTACCATCTCCATTGTCATATTCATTGCAATCATTACATACGTTATCTTTAATATATTTATCATACCTTCACCCTCTTCCCTTTTATCATCCTTATCCTCCTCCTCCCACTCCCCTTTCCTCTTCCTTCACACTCTCCCCATATTCTCACCTCTCCCGCCACCCCTTCCCTTCACCCTCTGACCCCCCCACCCCCCTATCCCACCCCTCCCCGCCCCACCACCCCCCACCACCCCTCCCCGCCCACCACCCCACCCCGCAGCATCCAACTCAAAGCATCATCCTCATCTGTATTCCGAGGAAGTCGAGAGTTTATCCCCACGTGTCTGGGAGGTCAATATCCCGTCTCCTCGCTCCCCCCTCTATTGAGACACAGGAGGAGGAGGAGGAGGAGGAGGAGGAGGAGGAGGAGGAGGAGGAGGAGGAGGAGAGGAGGGAAGAGGAGGAGGAGGAGGAGTAGGAGAAGTGAGAGGGAGATTGGGAGGATGAGGGGAGGGAGGAGAAGTGAAAGGAAAGGGAAGGATAAGGAGGAAGAGGAGGAGAAAGAAGAATAAGAGTAAGTAGGAGTAAGAAGAAGAGGTATAATTGCAAGGCAGACAATACAGCGAAAGACAAAAATTAAATCGAAGGCCACATGTCTATAAAAACAGTCATACAACATGGCAGACCTTCTTCCTCCTCCTCCTTTGCTCTCCTCCTCCTCCTCCTCCTCTTTCTCCTGCTCCTCCACCTCCTCCTTCTTCTGCTCTCCTCCTCCTCCTCCTTCTGCTCTCCTCCTCCTTCTTCTGCTCTCCTCCTCCAGCTCTTCAGTTAACCGTAATCTTCCATAAAAAGTCCAACCGGTGTGGACTCTCCCAGTCTCCCAGTCCGCCCACCTTCGCCTCCTTCATTCCTTTCCTCTTCCTTCTTCTTTCTCTCTCTCTCTTTCCTCTTTTCTCTGCACCTCCTTATCTCATTTCTCCCACCCCCCACCCTTTCCTTTTTCTACTTACCAATCCTACCCTCCTCCTTTTCCTCTCTCCCTCCCTCCTTATCTCCCCCAATCCTCCTTCCTCACTCCCTCCCTCCTCTCTCCCTCCTTCTCTCTCCCCTCACTTCCTCCATCTCCCTTCCCTCCCCCCAATCCTTCTTCCCTCTCTCCCTCCCTCCCTCACCGCTATCAAACGCTACAATCTAGCACTATTACGCCTGCAGGAAAGAAACATAGCAGGGCTTCTTCTTCAACACTGCTGGGAGGGTTTCGCCAACTCACGGAGGTAAAGCCGTCTGTTCTGTTCTTCCGTGTTGAGAAAGAGAGGGAGAGAAGGAATGGAGGAGAGGGAGAAGGAGGAAGGAATAAAAAGGAGGAGGGAGAGAGGGAACGAGGAGGGAGGAATAAAAAGGAGGAGGGAGAGGGAATGAGGAGGGAGGAATAAAAAGGAGGAAGGAGAGAAGGAAAGAGGGGGAGGGAATCAGAGGGAGGAAGGAACAAAAAGGAAGAGGGAGAGAGAGAATGAGGAGGAAGGAATAAAAAGGAGGAGGGAAAGGGAATGAGAAGGAGAAAGGACGAAGGTGGGGCAGGAAGAAATAGAGGAAGAGAGGTAAATGAACTCATCGAAAGCCAGAGACGCAGAAGAGAAGGAAAGGAGGGAATGAGAGAGACGAAGAAACAAAGCGGGAGAGAGAATCAGGAAGAAGAAACAGAGAAAGAGAGGTAACTGAACTTATCGAAAAACCAAAATAGACTAGTGATTGCTGGATGAATAGGGAGACAGATAGATATATAAATAGACAGATAAAGGGAGAGAGAGAAAGAAAATGGTGGGAGGACAAAGGAAAGATACACTGAGAGAGAGAGAGAGAGAGAGAGAGAGAGAGGAGAGAGAGAGAGAGAGAGAGAGAGAGAGAGAGAGAGAGAGAGAGAGAGAAAGGGAGAGGGAGGGAGGGGAGGGGAGGGGAGGGGGAGAGGAGGAGGGAGGGAGGGAGGAGAAAGAGAAGAGAAAGAGAGAGAGAAGAGAGGGGGGGGGGGTTGAGGATGAGAATGGAATGCAAGATATGGATGGAAGCAGCAAGAAGATGATGCAGACTCTGATAACATCCCCGGAAGGAATGCTTAACGGGTCTCCCTCTCCCTCTCTCTCTCTCTCTCTCTCTCTCTCTCTCTCTCTTCTCTCTCTTCTCTCTCTCTCTCTCTCTCTCTCTCTCTCTCTCTCTCTCCTCTCTCTTTAACCATATGGTTTACTCGGCGTAGGTTGCACAAGGAAAAATCGCCTCTATAGGGAAAATCTTCGGAGTGTTACTATTATTTCAGCATAACAAGGCACGCTCTACCGCAGCGTTACTATTATTTCAGCATAAGCAGGCTCGCTCAAATTGCATGCGAGTCAACGGTACGGAAAAGGAAAGAGAAAGAGGGAAGAGGAACAAGGAGGACGATGAGGGAGAAGGGAGGGGGTGGAAGAGATGGTACAATATAAGGAAGTAGAAGAGAAAGAGGCGTCAGATAAGGAAGAGGGGGTGGGGTAGGGGTACGAGAAGAAAGAGATGGAGTGGGAGGAGGAGGTGGAGGCGATAAAAGGAAGAGAGGGGGATAAACGAGGATAGGAAAAGTAGAAAGGTGTCCAAGCAAATAACACAGAGGCAACACATGACAAACAATAACAAAAAACTACAAACACGAACCCATTTCATAAATCACATTCGTTGAATGAATAAAGAAAACTCATGAAAAAAATGAAAGTACATCACGGCGCTCTTGAAAAAAAAAAAAATCTTTTTCTCCCGCCTTCTCACTCTCTTCCGCTGAGCAAACAAGATCCTCAAAGTGCGAACAAGTGCGTAAATCTTTCAGCTGCATGACTGTTCTGTGTTGCAGGTGCATCTCAATCTTGTACTTTAACTGTTCGTTACGTAAAGCCTGACATTTACTTAACGGTGTCTTTCTCTCTCTCTCTTTTTTTAATCTTTTCTGCCATTTAAGGACGCACTGGCAACTCGCTCTGTCTATCTCCATTGTTGCCGTCTTTTCGTTCTGGTATTTACAGAAAGACAGATCAAATAAAATGGGGAGGGAGAAAGGTCAATCGCTCGTGAATATCTGTTGATATTTCGACGGCTGTTTTGATACCTATAAATACACACGCACGAGAGGAGAGGGAGGAGGGAGGGAAGGGGGGAGGGTGGGAGGGAGGAGGGAGGAGACAGAGAGAGAAGGGAGAGGGAGAGATGAAGGGTAAGGGAGAGAGAGAGGAAGGGAAAAGGAGAGAGAGAGAAGAAGAGAGAGAGAGAGAGAGAGAGAGAGAGAGAGAGAGAGATGAAAGGAGAAAAGAATAGGCAAGAGCGAAGATAAAAAAAAATAAAGAACACGAATAAAACAGTAAATTAAGAAAGGCAGAAAGAAAGAGAGCGAGAGAGAGAGCTCCCAGTGCATACATCCCACCAGCTGACCTGCAGCTGATCTAGCGGGCACCACTCACGACCAGCAAAAAACGCTTCACGCCACCAAGTTCATTCCGTCGAGAGAAAGAGCACAAGTTTGTTCTCGCAATATTTATCCACGAACACCGGGATTTCGTGGGAAGATGTTCAACCTATTGTTACGTTATGTTCTAGACAGTATTAGTGTGTGTTCTCACCTCTGGCTTGTGTAACTGTGGTGATATATCGTTAAATTCATTACAGAGTCTTGGGTAAGAGTTCAAGATTGGTGTTTCCAAAAAAGTGCAAAAAATATATATATAAATGCAAAAATTTATAAACATAAACTAGCCCATAATACTACTATTTCTAATCAAATATTCATGTTCAAGGTTTCAGCCATTTGTAATATTCAAATCACTGGGCTGACGCATTCGGAAAAAAGTAAACAAAAGCTTAGGAGTTATTTAGAGCTAAGAACAGGAATACAAATATCATTAAATATAAAGATAATTATATCATAACTAGAAACGAAATAAATGCAGCTAAAAAAAAATAAGACAATAAGGCGTATAGAAAGAGAGGAAAGAAAACAAAACGAAAGCCGTAGCCAGTGGACAGAAGCTAATCGAACACCCTCTGAGGCGTCGCAGACACTCGACCACAAATCGCTTCGAATCCGTCTCGAAGAGCCTCGGGAAATGAACCTTATGAGACCCATTGAAACATGCAAATCACATTTATTCGAACCTGCGACCGTTACTCCCCACGATAATGACACGGGTGAAATAACTTGAGTGTGGGAAGAGAAAAAGAGTGAGAGAAAAAAACGCATTTTTGATATCATTATTCTTCGTATTTTGACGCCGGAGGCCGCTGGGTAATCTTTCGGGTGAGAAGTGTTTTAACAAATCTCTATCTCTCTCTCTATTCCCCTTCTCTTCCTCTCTTTCTCTCTCTTCTCCTCCTCTCTCTTCTTTCGATCACCCTACCCCGTTCTCCCTCTCCTGTCTTCCTTCTCCCTCTCCCTCTCCCCCTCCCTCTATCTCTCTATTTCCCTTCTCTTCATCTCTTTCTCTTTCTTCTCGATCTCCCCACCTCCTTCTCCCTCTCCATCTAACCCCCCCTCTCTCAAAAATCGCCGAACCATAAAGTAACAGGATCCAAGATGACCTGCAGGCCATAAGGTCCAAAAGCTTAGGTTGCTGATATGGCAAAACAGACCTTAAGCAATAACCCCCAAATCCTCCTCCTGTACACATTGCACTATATGTAACAGGGGCAAAGACACACCTACACGGACAAGGAGATAATAAACAAAAAGATAAACGGAAGTAGACGAAGAAGGACAGACAGAAAAGAGAAGTAAGCGGACTGAGAGATAAAAGGAGGAATAAAGACAGGAACGACAGGAATATCTGCCTTTTGGGTCTGACTTCCTCCCTGTTCCTCGCCTTGCTCCTAGCGCTTGCCCTTGGCCCTCCGCCTCATGCCCGCAGGACTCCAGACTGACCTTGAGATAAGGTCGAGTTGGGGAAAAGAGATAATGAAGAGAGAGAGAGTCAGGAGAGGAAGGGGAAGTGGGGGAAGAGGAAGAGAAAGAACGAGAGAGAGAGAGAGGAGAAAAGAGTTAATGAAGAGAGAGAGAGTCAGGAAAGGAAGGGGAAGAGGAAGAGAAAGAACGAGAGAGAGAGAGTCAGGAGAGGAAGGGGAAGTGGGGGGAAGAGTAAGAAAAAGAACGGGAGAGAGAGAAAGAGAGAGGGAGGAGGGAGTGTAAAGGAAAGGAAAGACTAAAAGAATTAGAAAGGGCAGCGAAGGGCAGGAGGGAGGTACGGGAGAGAGAAGACAGGAGGTACCAGGAGGGAGGTCAGACTCACCCCCCGCCCCCCCCCCCCACCTCAGGCTGGACCGGCGAAGTAAGTTAGAGGAAGTTGGTTGGTTCACCTGTGCGGTCGGGTTCTGAACCCCCGCGAGAGCCTTAAGCAGAGAGCGAAGGAGAGAGAGAGGAGAGAGAGAGAGAGAGAGAGAGAGAGAGAGAGAGAGAGAGAGAGAGAGAGAGAGAGAGAGAGAGAGAGAGAGAAGAGAGAGAGAGAGAGAGAGAGGGAAGGGAGGAGGAAGGAAGGAGGGAAGGGAGGGAGGAGAGGGAGGAGAGAGAGAGAGAGAGAGAGAGAGAGAGAGAGAGAGAGAGAGAGAGAGAGAGAGAGAGAGAGAGAGAGAGAGAGAGGAGAGAAGGAGGAAGGAGGGGAGGGAGAGAGAGAGAGAGAGAGAGAGAGAGAGAGAGAGAGAGAGAGAGAGAGAGAGAGAGAGAGAGAGAGAGAGAGAGAGAGAGAGAGAGAGAGAGAGAGAGAGAACATAAGTAAAGAGGGAGATGCTTTCATCATTAACAACTTCTGCTCATCATAAGTTCTTGTATTTCGAAAGGACCGGTATTCTCAATAATATTCATAATTCAGCTTCTATCATTGCATATCTTCCTCATCCTACCATCTCTCTCTCTCTCTCTCTCTCTCTCTTCTCTCTTCTCTCTCTCTCTCTCTCTCTCTCTCTCTCTCTCTCTCTCTCTCTCTCTCTCTCTCTCTCTCTCTCTCTCTCTGTCTTTCTCTCTTTCTCTCTCTCTCTCTCTCTTCTCTCTGCTTTCTCCCAGGCCTCTCCTTTCTCATCGCATATCTCTTTCTCCTTCTCCTATTTTTCTTCTTCCCTTCCTAACTCTTCTTCCTCCTCTTTCACCTTTTCCTTCAACCTTCACTACTCCCTACTCCTCAGAGTTCTCCCCGTCCTACACCTATTCCCCTCGCCTCCCCCTCCATCTCCCCTCCTCCTCCTCCATTCCCGATTCTTTCCTCCTCTCTCTTACCAGTCCTCTGCCTCTCCTTATCCCATCACTTTCCCCTTCTCACCTTTCATCCTCCTCTCTTTCTTTCTTCTTCTCTTCACCACACTTCTCCTTCTTCTAACTTCACCTCCCCCTCCTCTCCTCTCCTCCTCCTCCTCCTCCTCCCTCCCCTCCCCCTCCCCCTCCTCCTCCTCTTCCTCCTCCTCCTCCTGCCCCCTCCTCCCTCCCTCCTCCTCTCTTCCCCCCCTCCTCTCCTCCCCCCCTCCTCTCTCCTCCCCCCCCCCTCGTCGTCGAGGGTGTGGGCGCCGCGAAAGATAAGTGCGCCTGAGGTGATGGTCGAGAGTGGGCGGCCTTACTACCTTTTTACAAGGACGCGCCCGCCCCTCGCTGGCAGCCGGAAGGAGATGGGGGGAAGGGGGGAGGGGAGGGGGAGGGAGGGAAGGGAGGGGAGGGGGAGGGGAAGAGGGATGGAAAGAAGAGGAAGGGGGAAGAAGAGGAGTTAAGGGCAGGGGGGAGGGGAGAGGGAGAGTTACGGGACGGGGGGAGGAGGAAAAGGGAGAGGGAATTAAGGGAGAGAGGAGAGACGAGGGGCAGTTAAGGGAGTTGGAAAGGGGGGGGAAGGAGGAGGTGTCAAGGGGGGAGAACAGAAGGGGAGATAAAGGAGGGAGAGAGGAGGGAGGAGGGTTTAAGGGAGAAGGGAAAAGGAGGAGGAAGGAGAAGGGTTTAAGAAAGAGGGGAAAAGGAGGAGAAAGGAGGAGGGTTTAAGGGAGAGGGGGAAGGAGGAGGACTAGAAAGGGAGGGGAGTGCATAGCAAGTGGAAGACGTGGACAAGAAGAAGAAGACAGATGAAGATAATAACAACGACTATGGTATAAGGCACAACTGATAAAGAACAGGAAATACAAGAGAAATAACAATTATCCTTATATCGAAACATTTCACTGTCATCATATTACGTTTACAAAAAAAAAAAAAGAAAAAAAAAATCTAGTATTTCAATTCACAACCATCATTGGAAGGGCAATCATCATACCACTCAGGCCCGGTGATGAAACGGCCTTGCGTGTGATGATGGTGATGAAATGAAATGTGGGGAGAAAATTAAATCATGGGAAAAATGAGTGAAAAAAGTTGATATTTGAGAAAGGAGAAAGACAGAAAATAAAGAGAACGAGAAATGGAAAGGGAAGTTAGTATGGAGAAGGGGAAGGAGGGAAGGAGTGAGGGAGGGAGGGAGGGGAGAGTAGGAGGAGAGAGAGAGAGAGAGAGAGAGAGAGAGAGAGAGAGAGAGAGAGAGAGAGAGAGAGAGAGAGAGAAGGAGAGAGGAGAGAAATGAAGAGAGAGAGAGAGGAGGAGAGAAGAGAGAAAAGAAAATAAGAATAGAGAAGATGCAGAACAAGATCAGCGAGTTATGACAAAATTCTAAATACGTCGGATGTTTAAGTCACCCCCATTTTTTTTACAGTTACACAAGCAAACATTCTCTTCTCCATTTTCGTCTCAAAATAAACAGAATGAGTTGGGCGGCCACCATGACAGCTGAAATATGTTGCAGTTCTCTTACAAAGGTCAACAGCAACCTATCAATCAAGCAATTGCTCTCAGGAATAATACCATGCACTTACGGATCCACTTGGAATAATAAGAAATACAACACACAGACTAAAAACAAAATGGGGACGATCATTTATTGTTTGTCAAGAAAACGGGAAATTCGGCCTTACCGTTCCACAGAAAACGGGAATTGAGGATGCGTTTATTTACACCAACAAGAAAAAATATATTATCACTGTTACTACTAACTGTAATCGGATCAATATCCACCATTATCGTAATATCAACAACAATAATAACAGCTCCAACGATATCAATTTCTTTAAACCACACACAAACAAAACAAATAATGAAAGATGAGCCAATAAAACCCGTCGAAACAACAAGACGAAGAAAGAGACGAAACTTAAAGAAAGAAAAAATATATATATATAATGTTCACGACTTGCCAGCTATAACCACCCCGACTGAGGCTCATAACCCCCTCTTCCACTGAAGCTGCCACCTGAACGGTAACGGTAAGAATGAGGGAGTTTCAAGAGGAGGGTTGGGGGGTGGGGGTGGGAGGGGGTTGCAGAGACGTTGTATACCTTCGCTCCTGCTCTGTCCGGTCCTACGCCTAGTACGCATTAGATTTAGAAAGAAAGAGATAGAGAGAGAGAGGGAATAAATAGATGGAGGGAGAAGGCAGAGGAGAGAAGAGAGGAAGGAAGGAGGGAGGAGAAGAGAAGAAGAAAGAGGAAAGGGAAAGAGAAGAAGGAAGGAAGAAGGAAGAAGGGAGAGAGAGAGAAAAGAGGAGAGGGAGAGAAGAGAGGAGAGAGAGAGAGAGAGAGAGAGAGAGAGAGAGAGAGAGAGAGAGAGAGAGAGAGAGAGAGAGAGAGAGAGAGAGAGAGAGAGAGAGATTAATAAATAGACATAGTGAGAGGGGATAAAAGATAAAGAAATGCGAAAGGACAGAGAAGAAGAATGAAAACACAGATAAGGACACAGAAGATAAGTACCAAGAAAGTATTGATAATTCTTCAGTCCAATAAACCTCAAGGATTTTCGAAAAAAAAAGTTGTCACCCTAAAAAGGCGCGAATGCAATGAAGAAGAATATGAGAAAGAAGAGGGAGAGAGACATACAAAAAACAGCAATAAATTTCAAGATATTTGGCGTCCCCCCCTAGTTCAAAGGGGGTGGGGAGAAAGGGGTGGGGGGGGGGGAGCGGCACCTCCAAGGATAACATTCCGTAGACCTTGAGTGCGCCGAGAGACAAGGTAAAATAGGCCCTCGAGCGGGTGTCTCTAGGGGCGAAATTGCTCGTAGGACTCCCGTGCAGGATCCTATAGGTCGGAATTCTGTTTTGATTTTTATCAGTGGCTGGCGTCCTTTCAGAGGCAGGGGGGAGGAGGGGAGGGGGGAGGGCTGGGGTCTCCGTGGCGAGTGACACGTATAGGCCTATAGAAGGGGGGTCAAGCACTCTCTCGATGCACACACGTACTCACTTACATGTATACCTACACGAATATACACACACATACACATACGCATATATACCTATACGGAGACCAACTCTTCTCTCTCTCTCTCTCTCTCTCTCTCTCTCTCTCTCTCTCTCTCTCTCTCTCTCTCTCTCTCTCTCTCTCTCTCTCTCTTTCTCTATTTTTTCTATTAATTTTCAATTTCATTTTTATTTTTTTAACACACACACACACACTACCACTACCACACAACAATACACTCACACACACACGAGCACACACAGGAGCACACATGTGGGTTTTCTTAGCGACATATGTGGCTGGTTTCGCCGAGTCCGCCATGTGGGAGCGAGAGTGTCACCTAACCTAATTTCCGTGGGATCTCAGCTTCATTCATCATTAGAGTTAATTATCTACTGCAATTACTTAATAATTATCTACTGCAATTTTCTTATTTTTGGAATCATCTACGCTGTCATTAACTTCATTGTTTGTGTACGCAATGGTTT
>NW_020870786.1:1155836-1158336 GCF_003789085.1 Penaeus vannamei | reverse complement strand
GTACTCTTTTCTTCGCCATTTCCTTTTTCTGGGCAAAACCAGGCTCCAAGGGTAATTAATCACGTT
The DNA here is from genome assembly GCF_003789085.1 of Penaeus vannamei. Lineage (NCBI taxonomy): Eukaryota > Metazoa > Arthropoda > Malacostraca > Decapoda > Penaeidae > Penaeus > Penaeus vannamei. The sequence goes on along the minus strand of NW_020870786.1, from coordinate 1,158,270 downwards.
AATTAGGGTAATTTTTAGCCTTGTTTCGGCACACAGCCATCACCCACCACCGCTACCACCATCATCATCATCATCACCATCATTAGGCGGCTTCATTAACCATGGTTCCTTTTCCCTTTCCCCCGAACCTCATTAAGGGCTTTTCTCTCGCTCATTTACCATGCCAACGTCACCCTTGTGAACACCTGACGAGCATGGAAGTGTTGTTTTCCCTTTTCTTTCAGTGAGAGTGAGAGAGAGTGGAAGTGGAAGTGAAAGGGGGTGGGAGGGGAAACAGGAGGGAGGGAGGGAGGGAGGGAGGGAGAGAAGGGAGGAGGGAGGGAGGGAGGGAGGGAGGGAGGGAGGGAGAGAGAGAGACAGACAGAGAAGAGAGAGAGAGAGAGAGAGAGAGAGAGAGAGAGAGAGAGAGAGAGAGAGAGAGAGAGAGAGAGAGAGAGAGAGAGAGAGAGAGAGGGGGGGGGGGGAGTGAGGGAGGGGAGTGAGAGAGAGAGAGAGAGAGAGAGAGAGAGAGAGAGAGAGAGAGAGAGAGAGAGAGAGAGAGAGAGAGAGAGGAGAGAGAGAGAGAGAGAGAGAGAGAGAGTAACGACGTGGACCGCCTACTCGACGCACTCGTCACTCACAACATTAACTCCCGCATCTACAGTGTTCTGGTCAATGACGTTATAATCTACGTCACTGTCCGCTCTCTTCCGTCCTCTTGTTCACACGTTCCGCATGGCACCGTCCTCAGCGCGGCAAGAATGCATAACGGAGATCAGGGTACGTTTTGGCACCTAGACCTCGCAAAAACACCCGCTACCCCACTACGCCTAGAATGTATCCAGGAAAGAATGACCGGCCGCCAGTCTGCGCAACCGACCACAACAAAGGGGACACTGCCCTCGCCTCACTTCTTATTCATAGGCACACTCTCTTTCTTTCTTTCTTTCTCTCTCTCTCTCTCTCTCTCTCTCTCTCTCTCTCTCTCTCTTCTCTCTCTCTCTCTCTCTCTCTCTCTCTCTCTCTCTCTCTCTCTCTCTCTCTCTCTCTCTCTCTCTCTGTCTCACACAAGCCCGGCCAAGATCAGTCTCCGACCGTCGCCCCTCGAAGACTGCCGTCCGCCCCGACTTCCTTCTCGTCATGACCTCTGGAAAGCCCGCTCGCGCGCACGCACCAACCGGCTTGACCGAGGCTTGGACTGTTGATAGTTGTCTTAGGCTTTCGTTCATCCCTACGGTAGCTTACGTGAAGCACCGAAACAAAGTGGGAACAGAAAACGGACGAACGGGGAAAAAATAAAATGGCTGAGGAAAAAGAAGCGCCGTCAACCGAGGACACAGCTGTGCGAACATAAATGAAAAAAAAAGAATCGAGAATTGATTTAAATAAAAATACACAGAATACCGGCCTCTAGATCTTTTTTGAAATTCATTTTCCTATTGTCGACTTTACCCTCTTACTTTCTTTTTCCTACATATCTATACATTTTCTACCCTTCTTTTCCCTAAATCATTTCCGACGTACCTTTTTTTCCAGACAAAAATGAAAAAAACGGGAAGAGAGAGTGACAGAGAGAAAACAGAAGTTAAAGAGAGATTTCCTGCATGTATGCAACATGTGAGAAGTGCTGCAGAAGATAATGCTGACCACGTAATAAAAACGAAAATCACAATAACGGTAATAAAAAAATAAAAAAACGAGAGTGATAATGACAATAACGGTAATAAAAATCATAACTCTAACGACAATCAGTGTAATAAAAGTGACAATGATAATGACGAATAAAGGTGACGAGATGCAGATGAGAGTGATGGTAATTAAATAACAATAACGATAAGATCATTACATACAACAATTACAACAAAATAACAAAGAATAATAAATAAAATGCAAACAATAATACTAATAATACTAATACGGATAAGGAAGAGACCCCAAGGAAAATACCTTTGGAAATTAATTAAGCTGAACACACATTTTCTACTGGTAAAGGAGGTGGGAGAGTGAGAGAGGGAGAGGAAGAGGAAGAGGAAGAGGAGAGAGAGGGAAGGAGGGACGGAGGGGGAAATAAAGTACATTTGGAAAATAATTAAGCTGAAGACACATTTTCTGCTGGTAGAGGAGGTAGGGGGGGGGGGGAGGAGGAAATAGGGAATAGACAAATGAGAAAAAGGAAGGAGAGAGAAGAGAAAAAGAAATTGGGAGGTACTGAAGGAGGAAAGACAAGCGGTGGAAGAGGGAGAAGGAGAAAGAAGAGTACAAAGAAGAGTAAAAGAAAAGAGAGGGAGAGGAGGAAGAAGAAAAAGAAAGTAGGAAGGGGAGAAAAAGAGGGAAAGAGAGGGGAAGGAGAGACATGGAACCGGAGGGGAGGGGGAGAAAGAGGGAAAGGGAGAATGAGAGAAAGGAATAAGGAAAGTGAAAGAATGAGAGAAAGGAATAAGGAAAGTGAGATAAT
>NW_020870786.1:1138336-1150836 GCF_003789085.1 Penaeus vannamei | reverse complement strand
AAGAATGTGAGTACTTTCTCCCCAAACCGACGAGTGTAACACGATGGTCGAAAGCGAAAAATATTCTCATCTGACTGTACTCATGAGACACGGCAATTAAATCTCCTTTGTGGTGTTATGTATAGGTAATTAGATCATGATGTTAATGATTATGAAAATGTGACACACTATAAGATGTTGTTTGTGACTTTGTAAGTTGAGGATGGTCTTGAATTGCGAGAGATTTCAACGGGATCGTAGGTACCGATCTCGCTTTCTCTCTTTCTTTCTCTCTTTCTCTTCTCTTTCTCTCTCTTCTCTCTCTTCTCTCTCTCTCTCTCTCTCTCTCTCTCTCTCTCTCTCTCTCTCTCTCTCTCTCTCTCTCTCTCTCTCTCTCTCTCTGCCTGTCTATCTATCTATCAATCTATGTCTATCTATCTGTATATTAATTTATTTCCCCCTCTGCCTCTTAATCAATTAAAATCATCATACAGAAACGATAATCATAACATTCACTATTCCATCGATTATTCACAATCTGACGGAACTGAAACAATAAAAAACAAAAAACAAAAAACAAAAAACAATAAAAACTAACAAACAAAAAACAAAAAAAGGAAAAAAACGAAAAAAAACATCGAAAAAACACCGAAAAAACGGAAAAAATGCAAACATCAGCCACCCACTAACTCTAAAACAAACAGCCGAATCACCCCTTTCGGCCCAAACGACCAGCGATTGGACCGACAGAGCGACTGATGACGACAAGACAACAATACCACGCGGACCAACACGACCAATCGGACGACAGCCTTTTAACGCACTGTACATCGCCCGGGGGAGGAGGGGGGGGAAGGGGAGGAAGGGGGGAGGAGGGGGAGGGGGGTGACTGCGGAACAAGGATGTGTAGCGGCCTTGGTGTCTGTGAGGGGAGGGAGGGGGGGAGAGGAAGGGGGAGAAGGATGGGAAGGAGGAGCAGAAGGAGGTGGATGAGGAAGTAGGAGGGGGGGGGAGGAGGAAGGTGGGGGATAATTGGAAAGGAGAGAGACGGATGGACAAGGAGGAGGAGGCAGGAAGGAAATGATGATGGAGATAGAAAGAAAAGAAGGATGGGAAAATAAGAGACAGGGAACGAAAGAGAGAAAAGGGAAACAGAAGGGAGAAAGGAATATAGGAGGCGAATAAAGAGAGGAAAAAGAAGATGAAGAGAGGAAAGACTACTAAGAGAGAGTTAGAGAGACGGACTCCCTCCCCCTCCTCTCCCCCAATAAATAACCCCCACCCCATACAATCTCTAGCACAACCCGAAGTGTTAAAAAAAAAAAAGGGAAAAATATTTCTCGTTTTGTCACGATTAGATGGATAAATACCCTTTTGTTTATTTACCGGCGAAAGGCTGTTCGAATGGATGCCTTTCGACTTCCATTTTTTTATTTTCCCTTTTTTTATTATCTGTTGGATTCTTTTTTATTTTTTTTCTCTCTTTTTTTTTTAGAAGGAATGTGTAGACTGGATTCTTTCTCTCTCCCCTTTCCCCTCCTTGCCATTCCCTTTTCATTTTATCCACATTGAAAAGATTTAAGAGTCTGCCTGCGCATTCAAACTCGGCCCACATCTCACATACGAATTACAGACAATTCCGCTTTCGAAAATCTTGTTTTGGCGCCAACGTGGAGATAAACCGCCTTTGGAGACACTAAAACCAACTCTGATTTTGACTTTTAAACTATTCCTTAAACTGCTCCAAATGCTCATTCCTAAGAAAAAGAAATATAGAGAGAGAGGGGAGGGAGGGGAGGGAGAGAGGGAGAGAGGGAAGAGGGAGGGAGGGAGAGAGAGAAGGGAGGGAGAGGGAGAAGGGAGAGGGAGGGAGAGGGAGAGGGAGAGGGAGAGGGAGAGGGAGAGGAAGAGGGAGAGAGAGAGAGAGAGAGAGAGAGGAGAGAGAGAGAGAGAGAGAGAGAGAGAGAGAGAGAGAGAGAGAGAGAGAGAGGGTGGAGGAGGGAGGAGGGAGGGAGAAGAAAGAGAGAGGAGAGAGAGAGAGATGAGAGAGAGAGAGAAGAAGAGAGAAGAAAGAGGAAGAGAGAGAAGAAGAGAAGAGAGGAGAGAGAGAAGAAAGGAAGAGAGGGAGAGAGATGAGAGGGAGAGGAGGGAAAGAGAGAGAGAAAGAGAGAGAGAGAGAGAGAAGAGAGAGAGAGAGAAGAGAGAAGGGAGAGGGAGAGGGAGGAAGAGAAGAGGAGAGGGAGAGAGAAGGAGAGAGAGAGAGAGAGAAGAGAGAGGAGAGAGGAGAGAGGGGGGGGGGTGGGGGGGGGGGGGAGAGAAAAGAGAAAGAGAGAAAGAAGAAGAGAGGAGAGAGAGAAGAGAGAGAGAAGGAGAGAGAGAGAGAGAGAAGGAGAGAGAGAGAGAGAGAGAGGAGAGAAGAAGAGAAGAGAAGAGAGAGAAGAAGAGAGGGGAGAGAGAGAGGGGCGGGGGGGGGGGAGAGAAAGAGAGAAAGAAGATGAAAGAGAGAGAGAGAGAGAGGAGAGAGAGAGAGAGAGAGAAGGGAGGAGGAGAGAGAGAGAGAGGAAGGGAGAGAGAGAGAGAGAGAGGGAGAGAGAGAGAGAGAGAGAGAGAGAAGTAAAGAAAAGAAAGTAAAGGGAGGGGAAATACCGATCGCATTTGACGATAACAAGGTCTTCTGCTTCAAATACTATTTTCGGTGACACGTAAACCGCCACGCCGACCCAGAGAGTGCAGGTATAAAACTTTCACTTACCTAAATATTTAGTACCTTTTCCAGCCCGAGGCTCGGCCCGCGTCTATTTGTGCGACAGTTCGTATTAAAAAGAAAAGAAGAGAAAAAATGAAAAGAAAAACAAATTGTTTACCATCACGATTCTGAAGTCGACCGTACAGGTCCGAGAAAATCTGTACAGAAAACGGCCCATTCTTTCTATTTTATTTCTTCTTTCCGGTCGAATTATCCATAAAGATTCGCTTCTTTGCGGATTAGAAACTCCAGACTTGCAGATGAGCCTTACAACTAAGGTCCGGTGTTGGCCTAACTTGTTAACTGTATAAAACGAAAATACGTTTATATGATTAGAAAGTTAGATAAGGAACCAAGGAACCTTATCATGCGTCTTCATGGGGGCTCACTTTTCACGGCGGTCATGAGAGCAGGGTGAAAGTCTAGCCAATAACACGAGCCACGAGAGAGAGAGACTGAGCGACAAAAGTGAAAAGAATGCGATGCTGTTTCTTTTTAAGGTTAGTCACCGCTCAAGGTCTCTGCCGCGCATAGAAAACGGAAATCGGCCAGCGACGGGCTCTCCTGTCCACATACGTTTCAAAGAATCCAACGAAGCATTTCCTCATCACTCCTCGGTGGACAGCGAAATAATAAATTGCCCATTAGCAACCAGCTCTAAAACCCCGGAGAAAAGACAAAGATAACGGTTAACGATAAATGAAGAGCAGAGCGGGGCGTGTCGCGACAGGAGACCGAGACAGGGCGCTTCGGGTAATAAAAAGCCCATCAAAACCGACTAGAACGTAGCCACAATAACAGACTAATGGATCCGTTATGAAACACGACCAGGTTCTTTGTCGTTCCAAGGTCACAGGAACAAGCTGCTAAGACATTCCGATCACCGAGACAAGACGACTGAACGTGCGGACGTGAGACTTGTTCATAATTGTTCATAATAGCGATCGAAATGTCAAGTCGAGTCTCATGTCTGACGCCAATTTGAAAGTCAAGGAAGTAAGCTGTCTTGAAGATCATGAAGAAAGATTTTGTGAAGAGCGATGATAACGTAATGATGAGAGTGAATGTATCGTGTCGGTGAATCTCGAATTGTTTTTGAAAAATCATGAAATATCAAAGGAAAAAAACTAAAATACAAAATAATCATGAAATATAAAAAAACACTAAAATACCTTGAAATTGTTGTTTTTTTATCATGAAATATCAAAACAAAACACTAAAATACCGTAAAACTAGAGTAAGAAACTAAATAAAACACAAGGATTCTGAAGGAAACAGCTGTTATACAAACTTTCTCGTGGTGGTGGCACCTCCGCTCGATATTTACCTGAAAAGGAAATAAAAACACACGTTATAATGCAGTCAAATATAACACCAATACGCAGTTTCTAAACAACACAACACCATTACGCCATTTTTAACCAATACAGCAAGTTCTCTCTCTCCTTCTCGTCTCTCTCTCCTCTCTTCTCTTCTCTGTCTTTCTCTTCTCCTCTCTCTCTCTCTCCCTCTCCTCCTCTCCCTCCTCCTCCTCTTCCCTCTCCCTCTCCCCTCCCACTCCCACTCCCACTCCCACTCCCACTCCACTCCCACTCCCACTCCCTCTTCCTTCTCCCCCCTCTCCCTCACCTACCATACACAAACGCAACACGAACAAAGAAACAGAAGCAATTTAAAAACAAAAACAAAGATCAATTAGCCGAGCATCGGGGCGTCAGATAAGCCAGAGACAAAATCGACGCCCATGACAAAAAAGAGAAAAAAAAGAAAAGAAAAAAAAATCGGACGCCTGGCCAGGTGCGCCGATGGACACGCCCACTGTCCTCCTACACGCCCAAGTCCCCTGTCCCCCCTTTCCCCTCCTTCCCCTCTTCCCCTTCCTCTCTTGGGTTATCTACTTCTCCCTTCTCCCTCTCTTATCTTTACCTCCTTTTAAGGCATTTTTTCTTCATTCTGTTTATAGTATCCCACCTCCCTTATTCGTATGTCTCGTTCTTCCTCTCCCCCTTTTTTTTTTTTTCTCTCCTTCTTTTCCCCTTATTTCGTCTTCTTTATCTCCTCTCTATCCCCATTCCCCCATCCCTCCCGTACCCCTTTTCCCTACCCCACTTCCCCCCCCTTCCCTATCCCCCCACTTCCCCACCCCCTTCCTACCAAAAACCCCCCATCCTCACCCCTTCCCCTACCACCCCCACTCCTCCCCCACTCCTCACCCCCTCCCTCCTCTCACCCCCACTTCCCTATCCTCACCACACCCCCACTCCCCCAACCCCACTCCTCACCCACCCCATCCTCATCCCCTTCCCTACACCTCCCACTCCTCACCCCCTTCCCATCCCCCTGCGGGACACCCCCGCCTCCGCATATGCAAATGAGCTCCGTAAGGACACGCACTCGCGCTCCCTACCCACTCCTCGCCGCTACCCATCCTGTAGGAGTCCTGTGGTCCGGAGGTGGAACACTCGGCGACGCCCCCTCCAGCTAACGGGTTCGTGGTGGGGGAGGGGGGCATTAGGGGGTGAGGGGGGAGAGGCGGGTTAGGGGTGGGGGGTAGTAAGGGAGGCTGGAGTGAGGGGGGGAGGGTGGGGGGTAGGGTGCATGGAGTAGGGGGAGTGAAGGGGTGGTGGAGTGGGTGGGTAGAGGCAGGTTTGGTGGGAAGGGGATTAGGAGGGGGGGAGAGGCGGGTATGGGGGGTGAGGGAGGCATGGAGTGAGGGGGGTGAGGGTGGGGGGGAGAGGCGGGTAGGGGAGAGAGTGAGGGGGGTGAGGGTGGGGGGAGAGGCGGGTGGGGGAGTGAGGGGGGTGGGGGTGGATGGGTAGAGGGAGGAGGTTTGGGTATTAAGTTCTAAGAGTCGGGTAGGAAAAGGGCGTATCTCGAAGGGTTAGGGGGAATAAGGGAAGGGGCTTAGAGGATAGAGCGAGGGTCAGGACGAGGCAAGAAGGATCAGGGATAGGAGTAAAGGGAGAGAGGGGTGGGGTTTAAAGGGACAACGGATGGGCGGGAACGGGTTAAGGGGAGGAGGGGGGAGGGGATGACAGGTGATGGTGGGGATGGGTGGGGAATTGTCAAGGGGAGGAGGGGGGGGGAGGGGGTGACAGGGTGGTGGTGAAGACGGGCGGGGTAGAAAAGAAAAAAAATATATTTTATCTGTCTAGGAAGGTCCTCGGTGACAGATTTTTTCCGAGTGCCGCATTTTTCTATTTCATTTTTATTTTTTTGTTTCCGTGTCATTTATTCTGATTTCCCCTAATTCCTATTTTCTTCTTTGTTTCAGTCTGTCCATCTGCCTGTCTATTTTATCCATCTGCCTGTGTCTATATCTCTCTAACTTACATCACTAAAATAAATGGTTAAAATTATGCATACACCGAGAAAAAAATCTGAATAACTAAACAAAGAATGAAAATTTACAACCAAATGATAAAACATCACAAAACGAGTAAACATAACAAATCATCAATTACCAAAAAAAACATACATATGAATAAAAAAGCGAAGAAATACACTGAAAACTATAATGGGGTGGGGGTGGGGGTGGGGGTGGGGTGAGGGTGGTGGTTAGGTGGGGGTGGTTGGGGTTGGGTGGGGGATGGGGGGTGGTAGTGGGTGATGGTTGTGATGGTGGGTGGTGTGGTGTGTTGAGATCCATCACCTTACTTTGTTTGCACAAAAACTGCATCCTACGATCAAATAGTAGTCTAGACACCAAGCACTTATTGATTATATTAATTTTATATAGACACTGGTATTGTCTTCGATATGATTAGGGATATAAAAGTTTTTTTTATTACCTAAATGATATGTGAATAATCAGCATAATGACACAGCCCTTCAAGGTAATGTGCAATTAATATTTTGATTAACAGCATCTTATCCTTTTAACAGGTATAACTGTTCTGTGAATAAATCATTACATCATTAATCATCATCCAATTATCATCATCATCATCCTCATCAATCATCATCATCATCAATCATCATCACACAACGATAATGCAACAGTACTGAATAACAACACAACAGAATAACAACAATAATAAAAGTAAAAAAATAAAAATAATGAAACAGTATTACTAAAGTGAAACGTAGAGCATATAATCTTCCAACAAAAAATTGAACGTTCTCAAGATCATAAAAGACTTCACCAAGAATGTGCTTCTTCTGCCTTCTCGTAACCCTCTCGGCCGCACTGTTCCTCTCTCTCTCTCTCTCTCTTTCTTTCCTCTGCTTCTTCTTTCTCTCTCTCCTCTCTCTTTCGCGCTCTTGTTTTCTCTTCTCTCTCTCCTCTCTCTCTTTCGCGCTCTTTCTCTCTTCCTCTCTCTCTCTCTCTCTCCTCTCTCTCTTTCGCGCTCTCTCTCTCTCTCTTCTCTCTCTCTCTCCTTTCTCTCTCTCTCTCTCTCTCTCTTTCTCTCTCTCTCTCTCTGCTCTCTCTCTGGAATGGTGTGGTTGGGTGGATTGATGGATGGATGGTAGAATGATAGAAAGAGAAGGGGAAAGTAAAAGAGAGAAATAGAGAGAGAGAGAGAGAGAGAGAGAGAGAAGAGAGAGAGAGAGAGAGAGAGAGAGAGAGAGAGAGAGAGAGGAGAGAGAGAGAGGCGATAGAGCGAGAGAGCGAGAGAGAGATAAGGATAGAGAAAGAGAGAGAAAGAGAGAGAGAGAGAGAGAGAACGGAAGGGAAGGAAAGAAAAAGAACACAACAAGAAGAGCAAAAACGTAGACGATGAAACGGGAGAGGAAAAAAATATATATAATAACGGGGTAACGAACAGCAGGGAGGGGGAAGGGGGCGGGGGGGGGGGGGAGGGGGGGAGAGACAGAGAAGTTAGTAGGAGAGAGAGAGGGGGATGGGGGGTGGTAGGGGGGAGGGGAGGGAATAGGACGGACAGAGGAACAAGGAGCCCGGGAGGGAGGGAGGGGGGGAGGCGTAGGACAGTCATGGGGGGGGGGGGGGGGGGGCTAGGCGGCAGGTTGTGCGAGAGTGAAAGCGGTGGCAGAAGGTGAGGGCCGAAGGGAAGAAAACGGGAGAGAAAGAGGAGGGAATACGTGAGAGGAGAAAAGGAGAGCGAGAGAGAGCGAGAAGAGAGGAAAGGAGAGAGAGGAAAAAAATAAAAGAGAACGAAGCGGGGAAACGGAAAGACGTAAACGGAAATAAGTAGAGAGGAGAGAGAGATCAAGAGAAAGAGAGAGAGAGAGAGAGAGAGAGAGAGAGAGAGAGAGAGAGAGAGAGAGAGAGAGAGAGAGAGAGAGAGAGAGAGAGAGAGAGAGAGAGAGAGAGAGAGAGAGAGAGAGAGAAGACAAGCAATAAAAGTTAGAACAGGAGAGAAAGAGAGAGAAAAAGAGAGAGCAGAAAGAAGAGGAGAGAGAGAAAAGAAATAGAGAGAGAGAGAGAGAGAGATAGAAGATGAGAGAGAGAGAGAGAGAGAGAGAGAGAGAGAGAGAGGGAAACAGGAGAGAAGAGAGAAAGAGAGAGAGAGAGAGAAGAGAGAGAGAGAGAGAGAGAGGAGAGAGAGAGAGAGGAGAGAGTGGGAGAAGAGGAGAGAGAGAGAGAGAGAGACACAGAGAGCAGAGAACACAGCAGAGAGAGAAGAGAAATTGGCAAACTTCAAGCAACAGAAAATAAGAGAGATTGACAGACAGACAGACAAACACAGAGACAAGAAGTAATACAAACACGCCAAATCACACATCTCATCCGGGTCTTAAAAAGTTCGGACACTTTCACACGACAAACATTTTACAACACCTAAGCCGGGACGAGAAGAATCGGACACACGCGACCGAAGCCGAACAGACAAACAGCAATTATGAAGACGTAAAAAAAAAATAAATAAATACAGAAGTAGATAAATACCTGGTCAGGGATATTGGACACTCCGCATTTCCCACCTTCCCTCTCCTCCCCCTCCCCCCTCCCCCCTCCCGCTATCTGTCCTCACTCCTCTCCCTATCTCCGACCCACATCCTCTTCCTCCTCCCCTCCCCTCCCTCTCTCCTCTCCTCCCACTTCTCTGTCCCCACTCCCTCCCATCCTCCTCCATCCACCCCCTAACATCCATCCCACCCCCTGCCCTCCCCATCCCCACCCCTCCCCTCACCCTCGCTCCCATCCACACACCATGCGCTCCGCATCCTCCCCCTCCTCTCCCGCCCTCCCTCCCTCCTCCCTCCCCACCACCGCCGGAAGAAAGTGGCCCCTTAGTAGCTCAGTTTCTCCCCAGAATGCCGAGGGAAGCCGCTGCTCTGTCTGAGTCGGAGGCTGACCGCCCTCGAGAGGAATTTCAAGAACTAGGGAGCCACGGCGGGTTTTCTTTTTTTTTTTCTTTGCTTTCTTCTTTCTTTTCCTTTTTTCTTTTTACTTTTTTTTTCCTGTTTTGTTTCTTTTCTTTCTTTCTTTTTTCTTTTATTTTCTTTTTATTTCTTTTCTTTAATTGTTTTTTGTTTTTTTTGTTGTTGTGTGTTGTGTGTGTGTGTGTTGTGTGTGTGTGTGTGTGTGTGTGTGTGTGTGTGTGTGTGTGTGGTGTTGTGTGTGTGTGTGTGTAAAACGTGGTTATTTGCAATACATAAACAAACGATTAACAAATATATTTAGTAGGCAGCCAAAAACAAAAAAAGACTAGTAACACAACCTACAGAAGAAGAAGAGAAGCGAGGAAGAGGAAAAGAGAGGAGGAGAGGGAGCGAAACGAAAAAAAGGGGAGAGAGAAAAAAAAGAAAAAAAAACGCCAAGTTCCTACAGCATTAAGAAAAAAAGAACGAGAGAATACAGCAAAGAAGAAGAAGAAAAAAAAAAAAAAAAAAAAAGAAAAAAACAATAAAGGGACAAGTGTGAAAACACGTAAGGGAAATGTGACAAGAATGAGGATTGGTGTGTGTGAAGTGGGATGGGTGGGTGGGAGGGGGGGCGGGGGTTGCGAGATACCAAAGACGGGGAGGGAGAGAGCGGGGGAGAGGTGAGAAGAATGGGAAGGGAGGGAGGTGGAAGGGGAGGGAGAGAGGGAGGAAGGAGGAAAGGGGAGGGAGATAGGGCGGAGGAGGAATGGGGAGAAAGAGATAGGGCGGAGGAGGATGGGGAGAAAGAGAGAGAGGGAGGTGGAGGGGGGAGGAGGATGGAGGAAGGAGGAAGGAGAGGGAGAGAGGGAGGAAGGTGGAAGGGAGAGAGAAGGGAGGGGGAAGGGTGTGCCAGTCGGTTGGGGGTCAGAGGTGAGAGGACGGAGGGAATTTCAAGTAATATACGAGGAAAGGGAAAGGCGAAGGGAAAGGAAGAGTAAAGAGGACAAAGAGAGAGAAGGGATACGAAAGGATAATGGATGAGAAAAAAACAATAATCGAACGAGTGAAAAGATAAGAAAGATGGGGGTATAGCGAGGAAGAGGAAATTAGAGTAGGGGAGGAGAGAGAAGAGGAGAGAGAGAGAGAGATGAGAGAGAGAGAGAGAGAGAAGAGAGAGAGAGAGAGAGAGAGAGAGAGAGAGAGAGAGAGAGAGAGAGAGAGAGAGAGAGAGAGAGAGAGAGAGAGAGAGAGAGAGACAAACAGAGAGAGACAGAGAACAGAGACAGAGAGAGACAGAGACAGAGACAGAGAGAGACAAAGACAGAGACAGAAAAAGAAATAAATAAAAAAAGAAAGAGAAAGAAAGAGAGAGAAAAGAAGAATACAGACAAGAGACATCCAGACACCCAGACATCCAGACAAGAGAAAAAACAGAGACCTCGATAGAAAGACAAAACGAGAAAATAGACAAACGAAGACATAACCTTACGAGAAAAAAAAAACACAGTTACGAGGCATCCAACCCAGGTCAAAGGTCAGCGTGGTGTATCTGACCCTCTGCGAGTTACCTAACGGGACAGCAAGAGGCGGAGGCATGACCCGCTAACGCTCTGCTGCTATGGTTTGGAACCTAAAGATTACGAAAAGATGAGAGAGAGAAAAAAAGAAAAATCTTATATTATTAAATAAACCGAAGGATATATAAAGAAACATTATCAAATAAACCGAAGGATATATAAAGAAGAGATAGAAAATTAACTAAATGGTGAAAAAAGAGAGATAAAGAGAATGACCAACATCTTATATTATTAAATAAGCCGAAGGATATATAAAGAAATATACACTAAAATGGAAGTACGTAGAAAAAATAACAAATATAAAGAAGAAACGAAACACGTTATCATACGTTTTCTTAATATCTTACCATCTTACTTTACGGATCAGCGACGAACGAGGTCAGCCAAAGACGGAGATTGGGAAGTGAAGAGGATAGATAGAGACAAACACAACAATCTCCCATCGTGTTAATAAGGATAATAATACGTAATAAGGAGATATTAATAAGCCTTCGTTTTTTCGCTTCGCTTCGGCCAACCTTGAATGACTTGGGTCTTCGTAAAACATGAGAAAGGCGACTAAATCTATATATTATTCTAAAAGAGTCACGAAAACGATGGGGAAGGAACGGAGCGAGGTCCAGGAGAGGTCAAGAAGTGCCGGTAATTGATAGCGAAAACGCTAACCATTTGAGCTGTCTGATACAATGAGGTCGCACCCAGAGATAGTAAACCGCAGGCTCGCAGGCTGTCTCCAGGGTGACGCTCGGTCTACGGCGGTTAATGGGTAGCTAACTTGAACAGGGGAATGTCTCGATCTCTAACGGTCAGGAGGATAGTGTGGTCAATGGCAATCGTATCTCTCGCTCTCATCCTCCCCCTCCTCACTCATCCTCTCTCTCTCTCTCATCCTCTCTCTCATTCTCTCTCAGCTCTCTCTCGTACCAGCCCTAGGTTGTCAGAGCTCCGCTACCATTCGATACAAATGGGCGCGGGGTCACCTCTCTTTTTCCATGCTGCGTACACGAGTAGATGATTTAGTGAAGTGTCAGTAGCCCTGCCGCTAGTGTCGGTCCGGTCGGACTTGGGGTGTCTCGACGATCGAGGACCTGTTCCCTCTCGCACGCTCCGCTCTACTTCAGAAGAAGAGTGAGAGAGAGCAGAGAGAGAGAGAGGAGTGAGAGAGGAGAGGAGAGAAGAGAGAGCAGAGAGAGAGAGAGAGAGAGAGAGGAGAGAGAGAGAGAGAGAGAGAGAGAGAGAGAGAGAGAGAGAGAGAGAGAGAGTGAGAGAGAGAGAAGGAAGGAGAGAGAGAGAGAGAGGAGAGAGGAGAGAGAGAGAGAGAGAGAGAGAGAGAGAGAGAGAGAGAGAGAGAGATAGAGAGATCGATAGATTAGATAGATAGAGAGAGAGAGAGAGAGAGAAGAGAGAGAGACGAGAGAGAAGAGAGAGAGAGAGAGAGAGAGAGAGAGAGAAAGAGAAGTGTAATGAGTTGAAGTCGAGTAGACAGACTGAGAACGAGATAGAAGATAAGATAGATAGATAGATGATAGATAGATAGATAGAGAGAGAGAGAGAGAGAGAGAGAGAGGAGAGAGAGAGAGAGAGAGAGAGAGAGAGAGAGAGAGAGAGAGAGAGAGAGCAGAGAGTAGCGTTTCTCTTCAGTCCATCTATCTATACAAGTCAACCTACTTATCTGCCTCTCCCCAAGCTCGTCTCAAATTCCATTTATCGACGTCCAGAAAGTAGTTCCACGTGTTATCATGCGTATCCTATGGTCTACTATTTACGTGGGCGAGCAAAAGGATGGGGAAAGTAGAGAGCTCGGGGGCAAAATTCAAGCAGAGGATAATAAAATAAAGCGAAAGTGTCTCGTAAATGGCTCTTCTATTGTCGGCATTTACTTCTTTTCAAATATTTTTCTTCTATTTTTTCTATCTTCAACTTTAGAA
>NW_020870786.1:1115836-1128336 GCF_003789085.1 Penaeus vannamei | reverse complement strand
AAATTGTTCAACCCGACATATATCAGGCTCACGAAGAGGGAAGCGGCATCGCAGACTATTACACAACTAAGGATAAAAAGAACCGAAAATTATCTAAAACCAACGAAATGTAACGAATTCAGATTATGAATAAAGTGCAAAAAAATAAACGACTCATAACTCGGAAAAAAGTTTGTTCAACCTGACAAAAATGCCGCCGAAGGAAGTGGCATGACTGTGGTCGGATGGGAAGTCAACAGTCAGAATTATATACTTATACCGTATCATTTGCTCTATTGTTGTATAAAATGAAAATAAAAATACATTGCACAACACTTAGGACAAAATATTTAAGTAAAAAAGTCTGCAAATCTTTAAAATGTTGCTGTTTTGTGACCCCCCATTTTTTTAAATCTTGGCGCCATTTTCAAACTCGCCCCCCCCTCCCCCCCCATTGTCGACTGTTATTGCGATTCAGAATAGTCTTTGTATTTCTATATAAATAAATAACTAAGTATAAAATGATGATTAAAAAATAAGGAATAAAACAAATAAAAATTATCCATTCCTATCCTTCTTCCCAATCCCCCCCCGCCTTTTTTTTTTCTTTTCTTTTTTTTAATCTCATCCTCCCTATTCCCCTTCCCGTACGACATTCCAGCGAATAAGGAAGAGCAGGAAGGGTAATAACTGCTGAGTCATCCACGAGGAAGGGAATGCAAATTACCGATAAAGAGAAGGAAGAGGCAGTAAAGAGAAGGAGTAGGGGGGGAGTCTTGCCCTCTACCCCTCCCCCCCCCCTCCCCCCCCCTCCCTTCCTCTTCTTACTCTCGGCGAAAACCGGATGTCAAGGTCATAAGGTGTGCGTGCGTGCGTGCGTGCTGTTGAGAAGAGAGAGAGAGAGAGAGAGAGAGAGAGGAGAGAGAGAGAGAGAGAGAGAGAGAGAGAGAGAGAGAGAGAGAGAGAGAGAGAGAGAGAGAGAGAGAAGAGAGAGAGAGAGAGTGAGAGAGGAGAAAGAGAGAGAGAGAGAGAGAGAGAGAGAGAGAGAGATGAGAGAGGAGAGAGAGAGAGAGAGAGAGAGAGAGAGAGAGAGAGAGAGAGAGAGACTAGGAAGAGAAATAGGAGTAGGAGGAGAGACGAAATAGGAGTATTAGTAGACGTAGAAGAAAAACAAGGAGGAGAAGGGAGGGAGAAGAAAACAAGAACCAAAAGAAAAAAAAAATAAGGAAGAAGGAAGAGGAAACAGCGAAGGAAAATGGAATAAGAAGCAGAAGAGGAAGAGGAAAATCAACAAAGGAGAAACAACAACAAGGAGAGGGCGGAGAGAGTAGTGAGGGGAGGGGGAAGGGGGGGGAGGAGGAAGAGGAGTCCAAAACGGCGATTATAAGACGATTGTCTCCGGGATTGTTGTCTTCCTGTTCGAGTGGACCGTTGACCCCCCCCCCCCGCCTCCCCCTTTCTGGTGATGCCCCCCACCCTCTTCCCCCCCTCGCCCCCTCCTTTCTCTTCCTCCCTCTCCTCCTCCCTTCCCTTCCTTCTCCTCTCCCCCTCCCTTCCTCTTCCTTCTCCTCTCTCCTCATTTCCTCTTCCTTCTCCTCTCCCCTTCCTCCCCCTCTCCCCCCTCCTCTTCCCCTCTCCCCCTCCTTCTTCTCTCCTCCTTCCTCTTCCCCCTCTCCCCTTTCCCTTCCCCCCCTCTCCCTCTCCTTTTCCTCTTCCCCCCTCTCCCTCTCCCTTCCTCTTCTTCTCCTCTCTTCTCTCCCCCTCTCCCCCTCTCTTCCTCTTCCTTCTCTCTCCCTCTCCCCTCCTCTTCCTTCTCCTCTCTCTCCCCTCCCCTCCCTCTTCCTTCTCCTCTCCTTCCTATCCGTCTTCTTTCCTCGTCCTCTAAACGCTTATTTTTTCTGTTTGTCTTCTTCTCTCTTCCTTTCTCTCTCTGTTTCATAATCTACTGTTCACTACTCGTGCTTAATCACTATCGTATTACTATACTTTACTACTTCTTACTATTTGTATTTCTTTTTACTGTGTTCTGGTTTCTTTCGTTAGTTGTGTGGCCTATTGTCATTTATCTTTTGTGTGTGTGAGGTGAGACTGTGTGGTGTGTGTGGTGATGTGTGTTGGTGTGTGTGTGAGTTGAGTGTGTGAGTGAGTGAGTGAGGTTTGTGTGAGGTGGTTGTGTGTGAAGATGCGTGGTGTGTGGGTGTGTGTATGTTTGTGGCCGCGCGTGTGCGTGTCCGTGTATGCGTGTACATGTACGTATACATATGTATATATATGCGTCTGCTGTCGTGACTACGTCTCTAGCTTTATGGCGGAAGACAATAAGACCACAGGTGTAGAGGGGGGCGGGGGGGAGGAGGTTGTGCAAGGGGGGAGGGGTGTGTGAACCAAGGGGAGGGGTGTGTGAGAGGGTGGCAGGGGGAGGGGGGGGCAATGGAAGAAGGAAAGTCTGGTTGTGGTTCAGCGGAGAGGAGAAAACCCGAGGAAAAGCTGGCCTTGATTAGCACGCGCACACACACACACACAAGTACGCGGGCGGGTTCACATTGCGTACATACGTATATTTCACTGGGAGAAAGGAGGTTGGGAGAGAGAGGGGAGAGGGAGAGAAGGGGGAGAGGAGAGGAAGGAAGGGGAAGGGGGAAGAAGGGGAGGGGGATGGGAGAGGAAGGGAGGAAGAGAGAGAGAGAGGAGAGGAAAGAGAGAAGAGAGAGAGACGAGAGAGAAGAGAGAGACGAAAAGAGAGAGAGAGAGACGAGAGAGAGAGAAGAGAGACGCACGGAAAGTTTCACAAGAAGAAGAAAAAAGAAGACGAGACGACGAAGTTTCGACACAACGCACACACACACACACACACACACACACACACACACACACACACACACACACACACACCACACAACACACACACACACACACAACAACACACACACACACACACAACACACACACACACACACACACACACACACACACACACACACACACACACACACACACACACGCACAAGGCCAACGAGTCCACGCAAGAAACGCGTATCCATTTCAGGAGTTCACACGCCCGACACGATCGCCCATATATACAACCTTCGCGGAGCAGGTATTTAAAACGAAATTATTCATAATTACGGAAATTCCAGGCATCTTATAGATAAAAAAAATATAATTACATTTGCCGGAAATGCGTTAGGGGATGATACTTCAATACCACCAGCTGTGGAGACGTGATTTGAAAGTAAAAATAATAATAATAATAATAAAATATTGCCACCTGCACAACAGCCAAGTACAACATTTCAGACGCGAGAACGCATGACAAAGGGTGAATACCTCTATCGTTCTCCGACCTTATCACGAGGTATTACGCTTTAGCTAATTTCCTTTTTTTCTTCTTTGGCTCTCTCCCTCCTTTCTCTACGGTCGAAAGGTAAACACGTTATGCATCTATGACGGCTTACTCTGAACCATTAGACCGAGTTATATGATAGTCGAGGAAACGGATTTATAAATATCGAAAGAGAGGCCTTTTAAAAATTAGTACTGAATATATCACTAAGGTTCATTTATGAGGAGCAAAGACGTGTTACTGGTAAAGTATTAATGCGACCTCGTGCGATAAAAATCTATATATAGAAATATCTTCACAAAAAGAATGATAGATTGATAATTAACAGCAAAAATATATATCTATCTAGTAAGTAAAACAATCAATACTAAACGATGGAGAGCTTTTTAAGTCATTGAAACAAAAACGAGCTCGAAATAAGAGAACATGTGAAAGACAAGATGTTGATAAGTACTGAAATAAGTATATAGAAGAACGCAGCCGATAATTCATAACATAACTCGAGTCTGTATGCAGAGCGATGCATAATTCGACGCCAAGCTAATTATAATGATGGGAGTTCGATGCAGCAGTTATGAATGCGTTCAATTTCAGTGCGTAATTTTGTTTGGCAGGAAGGTTGTCCCAGGTGTGAACTTATCGCATCTACACACTTCGTCTTCTTCATAATGAAGTAAATTAAATTATGAGTCAGGATGTTGTTATCCAACATTCTCAACACGCAATTATTCCCCTGATAATGATGATAATAATCTCTCTGCGAATCCGGCTCTCTTCCGTACCTATCTGTCATCTGATAAACCAACACCTCAAATCCCTGCCTACTCACCGCACTCCCATCTATAGCCTGGCTCTCCCTGTATTAAAAAACACACTAACTTACACTATCATAATCTCCTTTCCTAGGGTCGCCCAACTCTGTCCCTTCCTCCCCCTTCCCGCGAGTTATCTTCCTTACCTGACTCCTGCACCTTTCCCCGCCTTCCCTTTATGCCTTCCCCTCCGAAACAATTCGTAATCCCACTACTTCCTCTGTCTCCCTCTTCCTGCACTTCTTCCAATCATCCCCCTAGGCCCATTCCAGCTAAGCATCGTTGCCCTCCCTGTACCCACTCAAATACCCTAGAGCAGGGTCGAGTTACTAAACTCAGAAACAAAAAGAGTTCTTATAAACTACGATATTAAAGACAATAGTGTCTGCACCACCCTACACTACCTTGGTTATCTTAGCGAATCCACGTCATAAAGGGCGGTAAATCAGCTATAAGAGAGAGAAGAGGAAGAAAGACGAGATGATATGCGATGATCTCTCATGAGTTGGATGATGATGATGGATGATGATGATGATGATGATAATTATAATGATAAGTGTAGTACCAATCCTCTTGCCCACGACTTGCTCTCTGCATGATCACCAGATGATTGATAGTGATTTTGATCGGTGACAACTCCCTCAATAATCCCCTATTAACCTTTATTGATATACTGTCTGTAATCACAATCTCCTGCGTGTCCGCTGCTTCGTTCTCCTATCGCAAATTACACTCGGTCCTTATGCAAGATACCTCAGAGGTGCAAAATAATAAACCTAGATATGGTATTTTTTTTTTTTTTCCCCTTTCCTGCGTCTTTGTGACCGTGCGTGCGCTGTGTGAAGAGGCGGGCGCTGATCACACAACGCCAGTCCTAGAGCAATGACCTTTGCTCACAGAACATCTGACAGCGCTGATGTAGCTGTTTCACGTCGCGTCTGATCTTCAAATTACGCCTCAAACTTCTGCAATTCATGAGATTAAATGAATGCTTGCGGAACCTGTTTGCTGTAATAACGTAGTGTAAACAAATTTTCTGGGAAAGGAGGGGAGGGGAGGGAGGGAGGGGAGGGGAAGTGGGGGAGAGGGATGGTTGGTAGGAAAGGAGGGAGGGAGGGAGGGAGGGAGGGAGGGAGGGAGGGAGAGGAGAGGAAGAGGAGAGGAAGAGGAGAGGGAAGAGAGGGAGAGGGAGAGGGAGAGGGGAGAGAGAGAGAGAGAGAGAGAGAGAGAGAGAGAGAGAGAGAGAGAGAGAGAGAGAGAGAGAGAGAGAGAGAAGAAAATAAAGAAAAGAGAGAAGAGAGAGATGTAGACAGAGAAAGAAAGAAAGAGAGAGAGAGAGAGATGTAGACAGAGAAAGAAAGAGAGAGAGAAAGAGAGAGGCGGAGAAAGAAAGAAAGAAAGAGAGAGAGAGCAGAGACAGCGCCGGACCGTTCGAAAGCGCCTATCCAGGAGCGACTGAACTCTAAACGACAGACGCCTGAGCCATCCCCCCCCCCCCCCCCAACCCGCCATCCCGTCCCCCCTCTCCCCCTTCTGCGGATCACCGACGTAACTCCTCTACGAAAGGAGTTAAAGGGAATCAAGAATAGCCTTTTTTCTCTCTCTTTCTTTGTCTCTCTTTCTCTTTCTCTTAATCTCTTCTTTTGTACGTATGTATTTGCACGAGGATGGAATGCGTGTGTGGTAAATAAATAAATAAGTGCATACATACATCCTTACATAGATACACACACACACACAACACACACACACACACACACACACACACACACACACACACACACACACACACACACACACACACACACACACACACACACACGCACACATGTGTATCCTAACAAACTCTCCTTTTCTCTCTTTTCGATTTCGGAATTTCACAAGCGGGAGATGTCCTTCTCCATTCAAGGACGACCTTCACAATGTACCCAACTTCCCCCCCCCTGTCACCCTCTGACCCCCCCCCCACCTCCCTCATTCTTTTTTTCTTTTTGAACTCTGCCTTTGAGGCAAATGATCGAAGGCGTTTTTATTTATTGCAAATACACTTTTTCAGTGTTTATTGTGTTCTTTCTTTTTTTTTCTTCCTTCTCTTTCTCCTTCTCCTTCTTCTTCTTCTTCTTCTTCTTCTTTCTTCTTCTCTTCTCTTCTCCTTCTTCTTCTTCTTCTTCTCTTCTCTCTTCCTCCTCCTCCTCCTCCTCCCCTCCTCCTCTCCTCCTCCTCCTCCTCCTTCCCCTTCCTCCTCCTCCTCCTCATCCTCTCCTCCTCCCTCTCCTCCTCCTCTCTCTCCCTCTCTCTCTCCGATCTTCCCTCCACCAATTCCTCCTCTTCCTCTCCCTCCCCCTTCTTCTCCTCTTCCTCCTCCTCCTCTTCCTCCCTCCCTCTCCGATCTTCCCTCCACCAATTCCTCATTTTTCCCTCCTTCGTTCCTTCACCTTGAAATGGCCTGAGGGAAGGACAAGAAAATGACCTTCTCCTCCAGGGGGAAAGGGAAGGAAGGGGAAGGGGAGAGGAAGGGGAAGGGGAAGGAAAAGGTAGGGAGGATAGGGAGGGAGAAGGAGAGGAAGAGGGAGAGGAAGGGAGGAGGGAAGGGAAGGGAAGGTGGAGGGAAAGGAAGAGATGGAAGGGAGGTGGTTGGCGAAAGAGAGGGAAGGGAAAGGGAAGAAAGGGAGAGGGGGAAAGAGAAGAGGGAAGAGATATGAGAGACGGGAGGACGTTCAGCTGAAAAAAGAGGAAAATGAGGTAGCTGGGGAGGACAAGGGAGTGAAAGGGGGAGGGGTAGAAGAAGGATTTTAGGGGGTGGAAGACTTAGGGGGGGGGGGCGACGGACGACCAGGGGAGGGGAAGGGGGGGGGAAGCCGACCTGAAGGGGGGGGGCAGATTTATTGGGTGAAGGTGTATTTGGCGGAATTTTCTTGAGTTCAGGTACAGAGCGGTGGGTTGGGTGACTCTGAATTTTGTTCCTTCTCCTTTTCCTTCTTTTCATTATTATCATTATTATTACTATCATTACTATTACCATTATCATTATTATCATTCTGGTTCTTTCTCCACTTCCCCTCTACCCCGTCTACTCCTACCTCCACCTCCACCTTCAACTCCACCTTAACTCCCCCTCCACCTCTACCCCCACCTCCCTCCTCCAATCCACAGAAGGTCAAGTGGACAACAGACAATGTAAAACACCCCCCCGCCCTTCGCCCCACCACCCACCCCGACCTCCACGCGTCTAGACTCATGGCTTTGAATACACCCACTGTACACACACCCCCCCCCCCAATCCCCAACACTTCTCCTAACCCACCAACCCCTCCCCCCAACCCCTCTCCCTCGCCCCCCCCCCCCCAACTGCAATGAAGGCCGCTTCATTACGTGAAGTTCAGTGCTCCTTTCGTGTGCGTGTGTTGACGCAAGATGACGTACACACGCGAATTACGTGCACACAGAAGGGTGCTGAGTGATGACGTGGTAGCGCTTTCGTCTCGCCATCTCGCTGACCTGCGTTCGATCCCCGCGCACCGCCAGTGGATGGTCACCCCGGCCATTCCTCGCACGCAGGAATTTAATTTAGAAGCATTTAATAAACAGAAAACCCACAATTAGACTGTCCTCACTAGTCACACCAAACTCTAAATTATTATTATTATATTTATTATTTATTATTATTATTATTATTATTATTATTATTATATTATTATTATTAATTATATTATTATTACTATTATTATTACTAATATTATTATTATTACTATTATTATTATTACATTATTATATTATTATTTATTATTATTATTATTATTATTATTATTGACATGTCGATGTTGCGTTTGTGTTTACATTCATTTATCTTGTTTGTTCCTCTCTTCTTTCTTCGTTATCTCTCCTCCTCCTCCTACTCCTCGCCTATTCCTCTCTCCCTCTCCCCCTCCTTCTCTCTCTTTACCATTTCCTCCCCTCTCCCCTCCTCTCTTTTCACCATTTTCTCCCCCTCTCCCCCTCCTTCTCTCTCCTTCTCCATTTCCTCCCCCTCTTCTCCTTCCTCCTCCTCTCCCCCTCTCTCCCTCCTTCACCTTTTGGCGAAAAAAATCAAATAAAATAGCAGATTTCCACGAACAAATAGCCTAAGGCGTCTTTGAAGATCAGAGGTTAATTGTATATTTCGTTGCTAGTATTTTCTGTCTTCGTTCCTCCGTCTCTCTCTCATTTATTTTCTCCTTTTCCCCCCTATTTTATTGCACCTATTGTTGTGGTGTTGTCTGTCTGATTTATGACTTTATTCATCGTTCTGCCTTCTGTTTGTTCTCTTAGTCTTTTATTGTCTTTGTATGTCTGTCTGTCTGTCTGTCTCTCTGTCTCTGTCTCTCTCTCTCTCTCTCTCTCTCTCTTCTCTCTCTCTCTCTTCTCTCTCTCTCTCTCTCCTCTCTCTCTCTCTCTCTCTCTCTCTCTCTCTCTCTCTCTCTCTCTCTCTCTCTCTCTCTCTCTCTCTCTCTCTCCTCCCTCTCTCTCTCTCTCTCTCTCTCTCTCTCCTCTCTCTCTCTCTCTCTCTCTCTCTCTTCTCTCTCTCTCTCTCTCTCTCGTCCTCTTTCTTCTTCTCTTCTTCTTCCCTTCTTCGTACACACTGCCGCTATCCCAACACAGGTGCTATTCGCGTATGACCAAATGCCCCGTTTCTGAACAACACGTCAGAGTCAAACACCCTCCCTTCAAACGCCCCCTTACTCCTACGCTATCACTACCCCACTCTCCCCGCCTCCCCCCCTCTTTCCCTCTTCCCTCCCTTCTCCCGCCCTCTCCTCTCCCCTTTTCCCTCTTCCCTTCTTCTGCTCTTCGGCCGATACGCACTAATCTTGTACGTTTGCTACCTCCTCTTCCCCCGCCCCCTTTCCCACTTCATTCTCTCCCTCTTCTACTTAAGTTTTATTCATCTCCCATTCTATCTTTCCCTTCTCTTTTCCCTTCTGCGTCTTACATCTCTCCCTTTCTTTCCTGTTTTTTTTGCTCTAACTTTTCTTTTTTCCATCTATTCACCGTTCCGTATCCGTTTCTCTCCGTCCATCCTTCTCCCTTCCCTCTCTCTTCCGTCCCCTTCGGTCACTTTCTAAAACTCCCCTAACTTATTCCCTCGTCTTCCCTATCCTCCCTCCCTTCTCCTCTCCTCCTCCTCATCTTCCCTTGCTCTCCCATCACCTCCATTACCACCACCCCCCCTACCCATCCAATCCCTCTCTTCCCTTCCCTTTTCCTTACCAGCCCCCCCCTCCCCCCCCACTCTCCTGCTCTTAAACCTCACGTAAACACTTCTGGAAATTCCTGCTTGCCGAATGCCTGCTTGCACGCCCTGCTCGTTCCGGACGCGCCTACTCGTTCTGCCTGCTCAGCAACCAAGCATTGGCCGTTTGTTTGTTTTCAGTGCATATCAGGATTTGGCTTCGTTTGTCTTTGAATCGCTTCTTCTTCTTCTTCCTCTTCTACTTTTCTTTGTTTCTTTCTTCCTTCTTTCTTTTCTTTCATTATCTCTCTCTCTCTCTCTCTCTCTCTCTCTCTCTCTCTATTAATATATATAATATATATATATATATATATATATATATATAGAGAGAGAGAGAGAGAGAGAGAGAGAGAGAGAGAGAGAGAGAGAGAGAGAGAGAGAGATAATACATACACACACACATATACAATCGGTGACATACGATAATAAGCACACAAATGTGAGAGTGGGAAGAGACGAGAAGAAGAAGAAGAAGAAGAAGAGAGAGAGAGAGAGAGAGAGAGAGAGAGAGAGAGAGAGAGAGAGAGAGAGAGAGAGAGAGAGAGAGAGAGAGAGAGGAGAGAGAGAGAGAGAGAGAGAGAGAGAGTATACAATATCAATAATATAATAT
Source organism: Penaeus vannamei (assembly GCF_003789085.1). NCBI lineage: Eukaryota > Metazoa > Arthropoda > Malacostraca > Decapoda > Penaeidae > Penaeus > Penaeus vannamei. Next base: position 1,118,323 of record NW_020870786.1, on the reverse strand, counting down.
ATATATATATATATATATATATATATATACATATGCCCACTTATCTAAATGTACTGCATATAGTTAGATAGATAGCTACTGCATACAGGGAGATAGAATAATGGGTAGATGAATAGATAGAGCGATATAGACTGAGAGAGAGAGGGAGATTGTTCTGACTCGTACCGTTCAAGGACGCCGTGGAAAATGATACACGCCCTCTCGCGCACTCTCGCTCATTCTCGCGCACTCTCGCACACTCCCTCTTGCACCCTCCGCTTGCTTGCAACGGGCCTCGCTTCTCGTTCATTCTCGCGCGATTCTGTGAAAAAATCGCGTGGGATTTGGTGGTGTTTCCGTGAGACTGTGCGAGAAGTAGTGAGATATGACGGTTTTTGGCGAGGTTCGGCGAGATAGGACGGTCTTTCGCGAGATTCGGCGAGATATGAAGGCTTTTGGTGAGATTCGGCGAGATAGGACGGTCTTTCGCGAGATTTAGCGAGATATGGCGGGTTTTGGTGAGATTCAGCGAGATATGACGGTCTTTCGCGAGATCCAGCGATACTAATGGATAGGATACAAGTGAATGAACGATTTCTTGGAAAACAAAAAGGCAAATGAGAGAACAAAAAGGCAAATGAGAAAAAAAAATCAAGGAATCATTCAAGAAGAAAATTAAGTTCCTAAAGAAATCACCTCACGATGATTGTTTTTTTTTCTATATCCATCCGAAAAGAATGTCTGTGCCAGGCAACAAAGAAAAAAATATGTATATATACATAGGACGCAAAAAAATATCTGGTCAAAACATGAAAGGGAAAACAGCCCAATTATGTAAACGAGTCAGAACATTACACAAAAAAATAAATGTATATATATTTCTTTTAAAAAATCACGAGATTCCAAGCCCACAGTGGCGAATGGAGGGTAAGGAGAGGAGGGTTACCCACGGGGGAGGGGGAGGGGAGGGGAGAGAGGAGGGACGGTGGAGGGAGGAACAGCGCTGGGTGTTGAGTAACAAGCGTTGACGTAACCCCCCCCCCATCTCCCTCCCCCTAGCCCCCACTCCCCCCACCTTCCTCCCCCGTCTCCCTCCTCCCCTCCCCACTCCCCAGTCTGCCCCCCCACACCCCCCATTTTCCCTCCGGTGTTACAGGCCTTTCTCAGTCGACTTCCATTCGCGGTGAAAATGGCAGGAGGCGGCGGGGCGGCGGGGCGGCGAGGGAGACTTACTTGACGTGGACTTTGGCGCTTCGGGACCTCGGGACGTCAGCCCGACTCGCTCCCACGCTCGTTATCGAATCTTTGTCCGTTGGTTGTGGTGTGCCAGGGTGTTTGCGATAGGTGGATAGATAATATAATTGATTAAGCGCAATTGGGTAGATGGATAATACTCTCTCTCTCTCTTTCTCTCTCTCTCTCTCTCTCTCTCTCTCTCTTTCTCTCTTTCTCTCTCTCTCTCTCTCTCTCTCTCTCTCTCTCTCTCTCTCTCTCTCTCTCTCTCTCTCTCTCTCTCTTCTCTCTCTCTCTCTCTCAACTCTCCCTCTCTTTCTGTAAATCTCTCTCTCTATCTCTCCCTCCCTCCTCCCTCTCCCTCCCTCCTCCCTCCATCTCCCTCCTCCTCCATCACCCTCCCTCTTCTATTCACTTTTTCTTCCTCTTCCCCCCTCTTTTTTTCCCCTCGTGACCTTTTTTCCCTCCTTCATGGTCCGCTCGTGAGACCCTCGTCCCCTCAGCAGCCCGTTAACTCCCTTCCCAGACTCGAGATTCAAGGGTTTTTTCCCCTCTTCCTCGATCCGTCACTCGCTCCTCAAGGTCCAATCAAGGGGACTAAAAATAAGACCTCCCTTAATAGGGTCTTCTTATTATTCCCCGTCCACCCCCTTCTTCCTCCTTCCTTTCCTCCTTTCCCTATTTATACCTATCCATTCCCCTTTTACTCTCTTCTTCTTTTTCTTCTTCTTCTTCTTCCTGCTTTCCATCCGTGACCATAGTTTGATCGTTTTTTTCATTTATTTATTATTATTATTATTATATCTTTTTTTTTATTTCTTTCTGTTCTTAATGCATTCTCACATTCTATCTACTCTTTTTTTTTATCCCTCTCTCTTTTCTTCCCCTCTTCTTTCTCTCTCTCTTTTTCCTCTCCTTCTCCTCTCTCTCCTTCTCCTTCTCTCTCTCTCCTCTCTCTCTCTCTCTCTCTCTCTCTCTCTCTCTCTCTCTCTCTCTCTCTCTCTCTCTCTCTCTCTCTCTCTCTCTCTCTCTCTCTCTCATCACCCTTTCCCGCTAAGCGTGACGCAGTAGCACCCTCAGTCACAAGACCTTGGGATGCAAGTCCGTCACTGATGCAACACGAGAGACCTTTGCAACTTGCAGTCTTGGAGCCGTTGCACGTTACGACAGCATCGGCAATGTCACGTGTCTAGGGGAGAGAGAGCGAGAGAGAGGAGGAGAAGAGGAGGGAAGAGGAAGGAGGGAGAGGAGGGAGAGGAAGGGAGAGGGAGAGAG
>NW_020870786.1:1103336-1113336 GCF_003789085.1 Penaeus vannamei | reverse complement strand
AAAAAAAAAAAAAAAAAAAACCGAAAAAAGAAATATAAAGAAAAAAAAAAACACACACAGTCCAGACCAACCACATACACTTTTAACATATGCTAATCACCCGACAATAATAATATATCATTGTATAAAGTTCACGAATGAGAAATATACTATACATGATGCTTAGCTCTTCACATCCATATCAGTCTATTATGCAATTACACTACAATACAATGAGGATTATTAGAAGATAACAAAAAAGTATGAAACGCTTGTTCTCCTTTGTCAGATTCACATGAAGAGCTACTAGGTACCCAGAGCGGCAGTTGGTGGAAGAAAATCAAATGATTACGATTTTCACAATGTCATCGAACCATGAAATTCGCTGACTAGGAGAGGAGCACATGTTTGGCGCGAAAATCTCGGTACCCACTCCGGGGATTACACCCAAATCCTATGTATCCTCAAGTCACGTCCTGGCACTACCACCCCGGAAACTCACTACAATTCTTACACTATGTGGCGTGTGTACATATATGTCTCTATATGTCTCTCACATCTCTGTATGTTGTCTCTACGCCACCCGCCGACCCTCAACACACACGACACACCAGCAAATAAACCGTGTAAACGCTATTCACATGGTAAACCTGTTGTATGGCTGCTGATCATGTTGTTGACATAGAGATTTAAAACAAGTAGAAGACACGTGGTATATCTTGCATATCAGAAAGTGGTAATAAACTGCACTACGAGGAGCTAATGACATGAAGAAGATTTGAGAATAAAATAAGTAATTACGGGGTTATGTTATACTGAACAAAACTGGGACACAATGGGAAAACGCAAAAAGGATAAGAAGAGCTTGATATGACTAATTAAGGCCAATAAATGCAAATAATAGTATAAACAATAAGGAACGAACTCAAACAATACTTTGGAATTAGTTTTCCTTTTTTTATTCTTGGTAATGAATTTGGTTTAATAAATTCCATCGCTTTCAACATTATAGATAATTAAAGATCATTAATACTTCAAAAGTACATAAATTATAACTCTCCATTAAAGTATAAAATTTATTCATTACATAATTGTCCTCAATTGCTGTACCATCACACCAGTTCCATCACACACACCAGAAGGATTTTAGAAATATTTAAGAGGAATAGGTGAATGAAGAAAGAGAGACGAGACTATATGTGTGTTTTCTGCAATTCATATGTATCTGCGCATCATGTTACATAAAATCTCACCAAGCGCCCATTTCCTTCGAGAGAAAAAGAGAAACGAAGGATTTTTTTCCTGTCAAAAGCTCTTTCAATAAACCCTCATCCGCTACATGGGATAGCAACTTGGATAAATCGAACCATGAAGAAGCGTAACAGGCTGTAGATAAGATGAGGAGGATGGAAGGAAAGAATGCAGGAAGAACGGGGTAGAACGAGTGGGTGAATGTGATCTGATAGGATGAGCTAGATTAGATGTGGGAGGAAGCCAGGGGCAATGAGAGGACGGTAAAAGTATGCATAAAGACAGAGGGGATGAGATAGCAAAGAGAAGAGAGAGAAGGGAAGCTGATCGGAAGATTCAATATGTGATGGAATAGAGAGAGAAGAGAGACAAGAAGAGTTTATGGCTAATGATAGCTGCGGAGAGAAGAAATATAGAGAGAAAGGCCGAGCCAGGATCGGAAAGTCTCATTAGAGATAGGAGTAAGATTGAAATGAGAGATACAGTAGTAGTCAGGAGTGCAAGAGAATGGATTAGAAAGAGAGGAGGAGAAGAAAGAGGAAAAGGAGCGAAAATGAGGATAAATGAATTCATAGACTGAATCGAGAAAGTAAGAGGACAGTAAGAAATAAAGGAAAGCAAGCGTACCTATTAGAGCCAGTGTACACCAGGGCCAATACGGACTGGAATCCATCAACAGCCACAGAAATGAGAGTAACAGACAGACAGATGAATTCACTAAGTCAGACAGAACACTGTTAAAATATTATTAAAACACTGGACCACACAAGTAAGTATAAGCAAAGACGGAGGAACTGAAGAGAGGCGCGTATAAGAAGGAGGGGAAAAAGTATTTTCAAGAAGTGAAAGAAGTATGAGAAACTCGAGTGCGAAGAAAGAAAGAGATGGAAAAGGTGTGGAGAGGAGACTATGCGAAGAGGTAGGATGTTTGGCTGCCGTTTCTATTAAAAGAGGTGAGGGAGAGGAGGATGTGTATGGTGCGTAAAACTCACGAGGTAAAGCAAGCTTCAGGCCCGGTGAACGTGAGGCTCCCGCATTATCCAATATAACGCAAGTCAGTTGACAAATAGATGAAAGCTGCCTATGTTCGATAATATACAATGTGTGTGTGCCAGTTATGATATCAATGCTTTTCTGGTCTGCCTCCGGGGCGCTCTTGGCTCTCTCTCTTCTGCCTGCTCCACTTCTATCCTCGATCCTCTCTTCTCTGCCTCACTCATCCTCTCTCAAACGGCAGCATCCACACTCAACACTACCATCTACCACCATCACACACACGCACGCACGCACGCTCACTGCTGCACACACCACACACACACACACATCTCTCACCACATCACACACACACACAGACACACACACACACACACACACCACACGCGCGCGCATACACATTGTATATATATAATAGTATATATATATATATTACTATATATAATACTTATATATTTATAATACTTAATATAATATCTATTATATATATTTAATCAGAAAACACACCAACACACACCAAACACCACACAACACATACCTCTTCCTACTCCCACACACCCCTCCTCCTCCACATACACAATGGGCATATATACATGCAGAAAACACCACCCATCACAGCAGCACACACACACACACACACACACACACATCACATTACATACACACACACACACACACACACACACACACACACACACACGCATTTGTAACGTATGCAGTTCCTCCAGCCGGTCGCCGTTAAAAGGATAAAAATCAAGCCTTTTTATTCGAAAGAAGTTCGGGACGTTAAACAAATGAAACCATAATAATCACAGACAGATGAATTATAAATAACTAACAGATAAACAACAAAAATCCGAGATACACTGAGGTCTTGGACAAATACATTTCAACACACGCACACAAACATTTTAACTACTGCCTTTTCTAATTATCTACGTCTACCATAAGTGCCAATATTACCGTCGTAATTACAATATCAATCATCGTTATCACAAAAAAAGTTGTCAAATAAATCACACAGGCCAAAGCACAACCCAAGAAATACCCGAGACACCAAGATCTACTTCAAACAATAACAACAGCAAAAGGAATCCCTGTACTATAACAACAACAATAATAAACACTAACATCACGCATCATCAATAACTAAAAAGAATAGGATAGTCCTGATAAAACTGATGGTAACTATAATTACTACTTATAGGTAATAGTAAAATGTGGTGGATGTGTTGTGTGTGTGGGTGGGTAGTGTGATAGAGATGTGTATAGATGAAATGTAGATAGGTGATGTGTAGAGTAGTGTGTGTGTGTTGTGTAAAGTAAGATGAGAATGTGTGTGAGTGTGTAGATTTATAATCAATGTTATATTGTTGTCAGTAATGGAAAAGCGGATGTGAGAGGAGAGAGTATAAGATAAATCATGGAGAAATAGAGGTATGAGAATTTACGGAGCGGAATGTTAAATGATTTTAGCAAGTTATGAGAGTATTACTAGTTCGGACACGAAGGGCAGGAGTATCAAGTTACATAAAGGATTGAGAAAATTGCATGATATGAGTTACATGCAATAGCAGGAGAAGAAAAAGAAACAGATGAGACGAAGAGTGCATCAAAGAATGAGAGTAGTAAAGGAAAGAGAAAAATAGAAAGAGAATAAAAAGAAAGATAAAAAAAAGAGGACTAAACGTGTAGATAGACCACAATACTTGGCAATAGGAGACACAGATACTCGACGTGAGGTTCGGAGCAAATGTTTATCGAAACATTATAGGGATCGCATACCACGCAGGATCAGACGACAGTTATCAAATAAGCATTAAAGTATATAAGCAAAGAATCATATTGATGAGACACGCACAAAACAAGAAGGAGAAATTGGTATATTTGTTGGCATCGGCCAAATTGAATGAATGACCCATGGGAGTGTAGGTGACACATATCATCTCTCTGTTGATCCATTAATGCGTATTTTGGCACAGCAAAATACTTACCTAAACTCAAACTCGCTGCAGTAGTCATTCCGCAATCTGAGTCGTAAGTGGAGCTGATCGGTAAAAATTGGACCTGGGCTAAACGTCGATAGTGTCGATTTCTTCTTGACTGGTTCTCACTTGACTATTCGGTTACCATCTATGTAGATGAGAGGATTGTAGACGTGTGTGGATGTGTGAGAGAGAGTGATGAGAGGAGAGAGCATGAGAAGGGTAGTAGGAGAGAGAGTAGAAGAGAAGAGTAGAGTAGAGAGAGGGAGAGAGAGAGAGGAGATGGTAGAGAGAGTATGAAGGGCAATTACAAAAATAGAATTAGAAATGTAAAGTAGCGAAAAAGAGTTCCAGCACGGAGATGACAAAAGACATAAAACTAAAGGCATAATAGGACTGCAACCATAATAGAGCTAAGACTCTTGGTGTGCATTTTGCGTGTAAGCATCGTGTAGAATAAAAGAACGTCAATGGCCGTGTAAAATAGCAATATAAAAAATTAATAATGAGAAAAAGAGGAAGAAATCTCGGAACATTCTAGTTCACACATCCTGAGTTATGTGTCTTTACAACTAATTAATGGATTTTAGTGACGGCACTAACAAACTTGTTATCAATGGCAACGTGGGGGCAATGTGTGTTTGGAGTGGATCTGGCCAGAAGAGAGAGAGATGGGAGAGAGAGAGAGGAGTAGAGAGGAGAGAGCAGAGAGAGCAGCAGAGAGAGAGAGAGAGAAGAGAGAGAAGAGAGAGAGAGAGAGAGAGAAAGAGAGGAGAGAGAAGAGGAATAAGAGTAGAGAAAGCAGAGACGAGAGGAGAGAAAGATGAGAGAGTAGAGAGAGAGAGTTGAGAAGGAGAAAGATTGAGACGCCGGATGCACTGGGCACGCAAGAAGTTTGGGCACCTCGACCAGATTATCAAACAATCTGAGTAAGTACGACAATGGACAAAAGCGATTCAGAAAATAAGAACTAATAAATGATTAACTATGTAAGTATATGAGCTTATCAAAATAGAAATTATATATCTATACAGGAGGGAGATTAAAAAATAAAAACCAGCAAGGCAACTTATTTGTGGCAGGTTAATGCCATAAGAACATATTTAAGAAAATGGAGCGGGTGATTATAGCCAATAGCAATAAAATAAAAAAATGTTTTTCCCCCCAGTGGTCCAAGATATACCGCTACGAATTAACATCTAATGCTGGGGTTCAGGAGTCATTACAATCACACACCCGAGCTCATCGCTTGCAAGGCTTTTTCGGCGGTATAAGGAAGTCGAGCTAGGGGCGGTGAGGAGGGGTGGTCTCCAGATGGTGTCAGAGCGATAAGAGAAGGAGAGGATACGAGATGGCGAGTGGTGGATGTTGCACTCGGAGTGACGACCATTTAGCGCGTTGCAGCAGTACACCTGAGAGGGATCTCTGTCGGGGACGGAAAGAAGGGGGGGAAGGGGGGTGAGGAGGGGGAGGGAGCCAGTAGGACGATGCAGGGCAAAGAACACAAATCTAACTTTACATACCAACGTAATACTCGTCGAATCCGTAAATATCATATCTTAGGACCAATATGTTTGCTCATGAACGTCTTGCATACTTTTGTTAGCGGGACACGTCCATACTTATCAAGCCGTATTCGCGAGCCCTTTCATTTTGTTTAATTTAAAATCATGTAACTCGGCGTGTAATTTGTGTGGTCTGTCTCTTGGATCTAACTTCTTTTCAGACCAGAAATTATTAGTCAAGTTGAAATAATATGATGTATGACTATACAGAACTAAAGTAATAGCGAGGTACGTATAATACAATAAACTGGCAATGAATTAGTCTGGTAAAGAGGGAGTACAATTACAGACAAGTTTGAAAATGACCAGTAATTGTTAAGAGAGAAATTGCTCTTTTTAGGGACTGGTCCTTTCCCCGGAATGGTGGGGGCTAGATATGGGAAGACCCACGGAAGGAATTGTTCTATAAAGTACACTGGTATTTTAAATCGAAATTACTTTGTTAGATTAGTTTTCCTTTTCTTTCTTGGTGGTTGGGATCAGTAGGGGCCGGTGAGTGGTATTGATTTCACCTGCTCGCACCATCGGTATCGTTTTCAAAAACTAATTTAATGTGATTTCCTGTCCTTCGGTCTGTCTTTTTTTTTTTTTTTTGGCGGGCTTATCTCTGGTTCCACATCGGGAAGGCACTCGAGGTCACACCTACTTCAGATTAACCCGTCCCTTCTTTGGGGATTTCAACCGTAAATATAAATACAACTCTCAATAAAATTATTGGACCCAAGTAGAGAGGCTGGCTGTGGAACTGTAGCGGAAGAGAAAACATGAGAGATGGCGTCTAGTAATATCCAAACTCATCTTGCCAGGATTATGCTTGCATGAAATTATTAACCGATCCTTGGAAAGAACTATTTTGTTTTTCCAGAGCAATAATCAAGATGCAAAATTAGCACCCATCTGGCAAATAGACTGCAGTGTACGCTTTTCACATACAATTATCCGGTCTTATCTCTCCTCCCCCAAAAATCAATCCATTTCACAAAATCACAACGAATTCTGTCGGACACTTACAAAACACAAACTAAGTCCTCCTTGGCCTTTCAAAATCCGTTTCGGCATCAGAACGGCTAGAATATTATAGCACACATAATTTCACTATCTTGTGTCACTCTCATCCCATGATCCTTGATGGTTCCAATCACTCTTACATGATATTACACATCCGCGGTTGTTCACCAGCGGATGAGTGATCTGTTCTCACTTCCATACTCTCTTGTAGGCTTTGCATTACGCTCCCTCGCTCACAAAACGTTAAAATTAATCAGGTAAACCAACCTTGGTTGGCCATTGTGTAACAATATAAAGATAACTACATGGGAACACACTTCTATAAACGCGTAGAGAGCACAAAAACAGCAGAGCAAACAGAGCCTGACCATAGGAGTTTGAGTTAGATTCCTGTTCTCGTTGGGCAACGTGAGTTTAACATTTATGACACAACTCATCGTTATACTACCCGCCGTCCGGATAAATCCAACGCTAGATAAATAAAGAGAGAGAGAGTGACAAAAATATCATGCACTACAAAGGCACGTCATCCCGATTTCTACACTCTGCGTGCTCTGTGCTATGGTTCACACAGGCGGTTATACTTCTCAATCTTGATTGCGCGTGTACTTTATGTGGCTTCGGAAACTTGTCCTTTATTTGCCACCTGAGGGTGCTTTCATATTGTATTAAATAAAACAAGTCAAAGTAGGGAGACGATATCTCATTACATATTTTTCTCTCATACTTCTTTCACCATTTTACATCATATATTCTTCGGGATTCAACAACTTATTTACGTCTCCCCACCACTCTCCGGATTATTACCATCTTACGGAGGAAATGAGAAGTGAGTTAGTCGAGGGCATTGGCACTCACGAGTTTCTTCTTTACCTCATTTCTCTATACTCTATTTCTCCTCTCCCTCCTGTCTCTCTTTCGTCGTGATCTCACTATATTCGTCCTCATACACCATACTCCTGGATTTACTTCTAGGAGAAATGTAAAAATATGATAGTGTAATTTGAACTACATTATTAACGCTTTATGAGCTTCTTTACTTTATTCTCTCTCAATCTTATTTGCTTTATTCATAGACTGGCGAGGCTGTGTCCGAAAACACCACTGGACTTATTAGCGGTCAGAAGTTATATAAGCAATACTTTCACAATGCAACAAGGCTTGTCACTGCCAACATAACGCGGAGACATGCACTTTCATGCCATAGATCGTGGTGTGTTGTGGGCGTGAATATATTTATATCTATATATCTATATATTACTGTACTATTAATCTATATTCATATCATCTATAAATTTATACTAATATATATATAATATAATACATAGATAGTTAGATCGATAGATAGATAGATATAAGATATTATTCATAAATTATACATGCAACATACATATAATATACATACATATATATACATATGTATATATATATATATTAATAATAACTAATATATATATACATATCAATACACACACACAACACACACACACAACCACATACACACACAACACACAAACCACACATATATATAATGATATATAATATAACTATATATATTATATTATATATAATAATTTATATGTTAATGTAATGATATTGTATATGAACAGGTGTGTATATATATGTGTATATATTGTATCTATATGGTATATAATATATACCATAAGAGATATAAATCACTACTTGAGAAAATAGCATGTATTGTAATCACGCTATATATGTGTATATATATGATTATGTGTATACTAAGTAATGCGTATATATATATATGAGGCGAGTATAGTAATAAGGTAAGTAATCACTAAATACCAAAATATATTTAATAAATATAATATATAATATTAATTAATGGTATGTATAGATCTTGTAACAGTTATATGAATGTAATGTATAATGAATATATATATATATATATATCTATATAATACATAATATAATATACTTTAGTACCATTTTCAATAGGTGTGTGTGGTGTGATAGGTCGGTGTTAGGTTGTCGTGGTAGAGTTGTGTGTGTCAGCTGGTGTGTTGTTGCTAGATGTGTGTGTTGGTGTGTTGTTGTGGTGTGTGTGAGTAACATACATACATGTAAAGAGATCTGCATAGTAGGCATCATAATATTATATATGAAGGGATTTTAAAGGTGAGATATCAATTATAATATATTATTATGTATGTATAAATAAAATATACCAAATATCTCGATTGTGGTATATCATATAATTGTATTAAAAAGCTATTGTTACTTTTGTTGTAGATACCAGTATGTCAATAACCTTAATTATATAATATTATATATAATCAATATGGTATAGTTAAATAATATATGTCACTAATTGTTAGGGTATACAACACACACACACACAACACACACACCATTCAAATACCAAACAACATCCACATCTCTGAACACACAATCACTTGTCAAATCAGACTTTTATTATATTAATTTATATATACTGATAACTATATACCCATAATTATATATAATTATATTAATCACACACCTTAGAAAAAAATTAGCAATGTATATAGCATATAATTCATTGTAAGGATTAAATTAAAATGTTGAAACAAAAAGTCGGAATTAATTCAATTAGGCATAATACATGGGAGTGCGAATATTAAACATACAAATTTATCGATACATACACGATCTTAACAATTAACACACAGCCATTCCATAATATATAAATATAAATATATATATGAAAGAAATTTACTATATATATGAATTATTAAGACTATATACATTGTTACTGACAACGTATTATGAACAGAATTCCACATCTATGATATATTATTCAGGATAAACCAATACACAGTACCACTGGATATAAACAAAAACTTCGCACTATCACACAAACACATTTCCTTCTTTTTCTTTTCTTCTTTACAGTCTCCTTTCTTCTCTTTCTTTCTTCTTTATAACTGCGTACACACTAAATATGTGTTCTTTTGTTCTTTAATTTATTCTGGTCATTTCCGAGTTAGCCGACTAGGTCCACTTGGTTGATAATGGACTTGGCGTTTTGATGGTAGAATTAGACTACAAGTTGGTCAGCGGGTTCGCTTGTTATGTGAAATAGACACGTATTATTGTAGGCGAACTGAGGTGGTTGGTAACGATTATTCTACTTCATTTATGGATGTAAACTGAGGAAAGGAGAGCCCGAGAAGATAAGAAAGAAGGAAGTGTGTACAAAGAGGATTGAAGATA
>NW_020870786.1:1063336-1068336 GCF_003789085.1 Penaeus vannamei | reverse complement strand
TACAAACAGTAAATAGTAAATAAGTGTAGAATGATTAATATCTGGTAGATAACACAGATTACACATAATTAGCTGCTATAAAATATATATTTAGCATATAGATAGACCGTGTGGCTTAACCATTTACAAGTACAGTGCTTGATGTTAATTGGCAAAAATGAATTTTTGTGATAGAAATGCATGCTATAAATAATTATAAACTATTATTTCTGAGACTGAAATATGACAAAATCCTGCATAGTTATTATGATGCTTAATTAGGCATTACTTACAGGATTACTTCTATTTATTTATTCATTCTTTCAGTTATTCGGAAGTGGATCATCGGCACATCTTGTCACCGGAATTCATGAACGGTTAGCCACACTTTCTTATGAATTAATGATGATATTTCAATTTTATTCTTTTAAATTCAGCAGGAGGAAATATGTGTATATATGTATGTATGTATATATATATATATATATATATATATATATATATATATATATATATATATATATATATATATGTAATGTATATTGTATGTCATTAAAAAAATGGAAAAAAATACATACATACACACACACACACACACACATACCACACCTACACCCACGCACCCATATCCTCCCCTCAACCAGCTGACCCAACCTGACCTCTCCCACAGCGAAGGGAACTGGACAGCCGAGTTCTATTCCCCGAAGAAAGACCTCGTCACCTACCTGAACGTGTCTCACCTGGACGGGGAGTCGTGGCGTCAAATTAATGGCACTTCGATGTCCGTTTTCGCTCTGGGTTCCGAAGATGTTGAGGCGTTTCGGTTCGTCTGCCAGTACGGAGGGCCGATCGGTGAGGTGGCTTGGGCGTGTGTGGGTGGGTGGGTGTGGGTTGGTTTGCGTTTGTTTGAAGGTGTGGATTTGTGGGTGGGTGGGTGGGTTTTGGGGGTTGTGTGTGGGTTGTGGGTGTTGGTTGTTGGGATTGTGTTTTGTTTTTTTATTTTATTATGTTTTGCTTGACCGATATTTAATTGCGGGTGCGCGTGTGTGTTGATTTTTTTTTATTTTTTTTGTTTTTATTTTTTTTTTTTTTTTTTGTGTTTGTTTTCTGTGTGGATTTTTGTTTGTTTGTTTAGTTGTTGTGTGGATTTTGGGTGGGTGTTTGTGTTTTTGTTAGATCTATTAGTTTGTTTGACTGCGTTTGTGTGTGTTTACTTGTTTCTGTGTGTGCGTGGGTTTGTATCCATTGAATCAACTATAGCTATACAGAAAAATAAAATAATGAATATATACAAACGAATATTGAGAATATTTGAGTATATAATATCATTCATGACTAACAGAATCTACCCGATGATTCGATTCAATACGTAAACCCCTGATCAGTTCCTTATAATCAAACCCCTTCATATTTTTCCTTTATAATCCAGGTTGCAGAGACGAACCCCCACCTCTTGCTGGGAATATGACCTTGGACTGGGACCACAGAAATGTCTTTGGTGTCATGATTTTCGAGTGAGTTTCCAAAGGGTTGGCGAAAATGTGTCATCGAGGTTGGAGAGAAAGTAGTTTTGTTGTTGAGGTTTTTGTAGATCTGAATGGAACATATAGATGGTGGTTAAGGTTAAAGGTTGGATGGAATTTTTGTTTCTGTGTAATTATTTTCTCCCCCTTTTTATCGTATGTTTTTTTTATCTATTCGATTTTAATTTTCTTGTTTCTCGTTTTCTTGGTTTGTTTGTCTTTCTTTCTGATGTTTTTTTTTCACCCTTCCTTCACCTTTCTTCTCTCTCTCTCTCTCTCTCTCTCTCTCTCTCTCTCTCTCTCTCTCCATCTCCATCTATCCACCCAACCCCCAAATTCCCACTCCACCCCCTCTGTCTATCATCCCCCATTCCACCTATCCACACACCCTCTAACCATCCACCACCAACCTTCCCCCTCCCTCCCTCCATCCATCCCTCCCTACTCTCCCTCCCTCCCTCCCTCCCCTCCCTCCTTCCATCCATCCACCCCATCCCTCCTCCCTCCTTCCATCACCCAACCCTCTAGATCCCACCAACCACCCCCCCTCTGCCCCTCTCTCCACCCATCCACCCCATCCCTCCCTTCCTCCATCCACCCACCCCTCTAACCACCCATCCCTCTATCCAGCTGCTATCCAGGCTACTTCGTGAACGGATCTGTGCCCGAGACCCAGCAATCCAAGAACTGCTATGGACAACTAGGTGGATGGTTTCCTGAAGGTGATCTGCTGGACTGCTATGCCAAGGAAGGTGAGGCTGTTGTTGTTGTTGGGTGTTTGTTGTTTGGTGTTGGTGTTGTTTTGTATCTATTTTTGTTGTTGTTTTTTTTCATAATCGCCATCGTCATCTTCATCGTCATCATCATGATCACTATCATAATCATTATCATCATCATCATCATCTCATCGTCATCGTCAATCATCATCATCACATCATCATCATCATCATCATCATCATCATCATCATCATCATCATCATCATCATCATCATCATCATCATCATCATCATTACCAGTACTACTATTACTAATTTTAACACTATTAATATTGCTATTCTTATCCCTTTCATTATCATTGTAAGCCCCCCTTTTCTCAAACCATTGTTTTCGTCATTCGTTCATATATTAAGATAAATTTAAAAGATGGGAGGATATTCGCGAGAAATCAGCTAGATGACAAAATAAATGAATAGATAAACATATAAATAAACAATTGAATAAAGAAAGAAAGAAGTAAAAAAAAAAAAAAAAAAAAATACACTGTGCCAAAAATCACAGACTATTTTTCCCCAACTTTCCCATTTTAACAAAACTGGCTCGGCTCCCGATCCTCCCTTCAAAGCCCGCGTCAACATAGACTCCCAAACTCCCACTTACCCTTCCCTTTCTCTCCTACAGTATGTTTCGAAGACCCGGTCGCTCCTTCGGTTCTTATGACGAACTACACTGAACCGACTCACCGCTATATCAACGGTTCTGTAACGTTTTTCTGTCCGGTTACCATGGTGACGCCTTCCCTCCGACCGACGCAGACCTTCAACTGCTCGACAGATGGTTCCTCTTTCTACTTCTATCCGTTGGAAGTTGAAGATTGTAATGGTAGGGTTAAACGTGTGTTGTTTTGGGGGTATTTTTGTTTGTTTGTTTTGTGAGGGTTTGGAGTGTTGGTAGGGGGGTTTACATAAAAAAAACGATAATTCGTTTGTAATAAAGCGCAAACATGGGCACAAACATAGGCACACATACCAACGTGTAGACTCACTTCTGTATCGCCTGTGTGGTGTGTGTGTGTGTGTGTGTGTGTGTGTGTGTGTGTGTGTGTGTGTGTGTGTGTGTGTGTGTGTGTGTGTGTGGTGTGTGTGTGGTGTGTGTGTGTGTGTGTGTGTGTGTCTGTGTACGTGCGTGCGCGTGTGTGTATGTAAATATTTCCCCTGATCGTTAATTACCGTGCTTTCCAGTCTGCACCGGAGAGCCTTTGGTGGAGAACGGAACCACCGACTGGTCAGCTCAGGTCAACTACTCGGTTGGTCAGAGCGTGAGAGCAACTTGCAATGAGAGTTACCTTTGCAGTGTGTATAGTGATGAGCAAGATATTGCATGTTCTCCTGTTGGCTGGATGAACGCCACGCCGTGTTATGAAGGTATGTACAGATTTTTTGTAATCGTAAATGAATATTTATGAAAAAATCATAGTTTTTCTGGTCAATGGAGGGCCTATTCATGTCTGAAATGAACCTTAATTGTCGTACGGATTTCATGAATTAGACGTTATGTAGATATTAATCTGCACAACTTTCTATCCATATCATATCTTTAACGTTCTAAGTACATGCAGCAATGTAGAAATCTATATCGGTAAAACGGAAACGATTCTTTTAAAACACCAGTAATATATTTACCTTCCGCACGTCTGTAACCAATGGGAAACTCCTACATCGCAGTGTTTGTATGCATACATCGCTATGTTTGTACTTGAAAAGGCTTCTCGTCAGTGGGCAGAACATAAAGTAATTGCCATAAATTCCCCTCTCCCCCTACCCCTCTTTTTCCAACTTTGCAAATTTCTCCCCAAATCTAGTAATATATCCCCCCCCCCCTTCCCTGCTCTTTTCCCCACCCAACATACCCTAAAAATATACAATAATAAATGAATAAATAAATAAAATAAAAAATTCTCCTTCAAAATCTACTTTTTCATCCAACTACCAAACAGCGTGTGTGGACCCGCCGCCAACAGCCGGTGTGAACATGGCAATGGAAAACCTCACTTGGAATGGAATCGGGGCTGTGCTGCGCTACCGCTGCGACGAAGGGCACTATATACCCCCGAATATAGTGAGTCTTTTAGGGTTGTTTGTAAACCATACTGTATGTAAGATTTTTTTTTTCATTGTGGTAAGGGTGATAATGCTTGACGGTGATGAGACTGTATCACACACACACACACACACACACACACACACACACTCACGCACATACGCACACACACACACACACACACACTCTCACTCACTCACTCACTCACTCACTCACTCACTCACTCACTCACTCACTCACTCACTCACTCACACACACACACACACACACACACACACACACACACACACACACACACACACACACACACACACACACAACCACACACACACACACACACACACACAATATCTATCTATCTATCTATCTATCTATCTATCTATCTATCTATCTATCTGTCTCTCTATATATATACATCTATCTATCTATCTATCTATCTATCTATCTATCTATCTATCTATCTATCTATCTATCTATCTATCTATCTATATATACTATGGAAATATAATATATATATATATATATATATATATATATATATATATATATATATATATATATATATATATATATATATATTGCGAGCAATAAACTGATACTGATAACAGTGGCGATGATCGTGATCATAATAGTGGTGGTGGTACTGTTGATAATGATAGCAGAAGCAATGTTTTTGATGAT
>NW_020870786.1:1048336-1058336 GCF_003789085.1 Penaeus vannamei | reverse complement strand
ATTTTCACAGCTGGGTAGGAGGAGGAGCATTTAAGATCTTATAGTGAGACGTAATTGTTATAATTAATATATTATTGTTGTTGTTGTTGTTATAATTATCATTATTATTTTTATTGTTATTATTGTTGTGGTTATGTTGTTGTTGTTATCATCACCATCATCATCATCATCATCGTCATCATTACTAATATGCTATTCATGTAATAATTTCTATCATTAATTTCTAAAACTCCTGTTCACACACACACACACACACACACACACACACACACACACACACACACACACACACACACACACACACACACACACACACACACACACACACACACAACACACACACACATTCACACACACACACAACACACACACACACACATTCACACACACACACACACACACACACATCATATCACAACATCCAACTCCAACAATCAACACCCAACACCCTATATATACTGGTTTGATCCCCCCTTCTCTCCCTCCCCCACCCTCCTCCCCACAGCATGCCAAGCCCCCCCTGCTGTGCCCCTTCACGCCTGGGCCAACGAATCGGAAGCGTGGATCTGGGGCACCGAGGTCACGTACATATGCCCCGGGGAGTTCGAAGGAGGAGGATTCAACTACACAACGGTCTGCGTGGATGGTAACTGGACGCTGTTTGAGCTCCCTTACTGCAAAGGTATGTGCGGATGGAGGGTTGGGTAGGTGGATAGGTCGATAGGTAGAGAGACTGATGGATTGGTTAGACAGATAGGTAGGTAAGTGGGTAGGTAAAGAGAGACAGACAGGTGGATAGATGGAATGGTAGAAAGACAGGTGGATAGAGAGAGATGGGTAGACAAATATATAGTTATTGTATATGAATATATAAGTATATGAATAAATAATGAAAAAACAAACAAACAAAAAAAAAACACACAAACGCGCTCGCGTATATATAGTGTAGAGTGCAGGCAGACAGAATTTGATGGACAGATAGATGTAGATAGATATATGCATAGACGTACATATTCATAGTAGGAAAAAAAACAGCTAATCTCTTTGCTTACCTACTTACCTATCTACTTGCCTACATATCTTTTAGACATAGATGTAAGTACTTAAGTATATGTATATGTAATACAGATAGACTGATATAATATGTTTATATTGATAAATGTAAATTGCAAATGGATATTCATATGAAATTTTCATATCAACTACACAGGATTCTATTTCATATTTCTTCAGATTTTTTTTTCCAGATTTCATTTATTCTTGACTTAGCAGGTATCTCTCTCTTACTCTTCCTGTCTATCTTGCTGTCAAAGGTCGTAAGAGGAAAGGGGAGTGTGAAAGAGAGAGAGAGAGAGAGAGAGAGAGAGAGAGAGAGAGAGAGAGAGAGAGAGAGAGAGAGAGAGAGAGAGAGAGAGAGAGAGAGAGAGAGAGAGAGAGAGATTGATTCTCATCCTTGTGAGATTATATATGAATTCGTGATTAAATGGTGAATCATCACCAAAATGCATCATAATAAATGAATCTTGAAAATGATACACATTATTCAATATCCAAGTAAAAGCATCGATGAAATAAATACATATTTTATTATGAGCCATTTATTATCCTATATGAATATAGCGATGCACACAAGTAGAGAATAAGGTTAACAGAAAAAAAGAAAATACATAAACGTTCCGAATAAAACAAAGACAATTAAATGAAGCTTATATGTAGCTATATCGATCTAAACAAGTACAACACTTTTGTATGATATCTATCTAAATCAATCTATCTATGGCACACACACACACACACACACACACACACACACACACACACACACACACACACACACACACACACACACACACACACACATATATCTATCTATCTATCAATCTATCTATCTATCTATCTATCTATCTATCTATCTATCTATCTATCTATCTATCTATCTATCTATCTCTATCTATCTATCTATCTGTCTATCTATCTACTATCTATCTATAGTCATATATTATGTATGTATATACACACATACCGGACTGTAGAGTATTTTTCTTGCGCGGGGAATATTACATTTTTCATGCGCGGAAAACATCATTTTGTCTACATTTGCGCGGACAGAATTTGACCAAATAATATATATATACATATATGCATATATATATATAATATATATATATATTATATATATATAATATAATATATATATATATATATATATATATATATATATTTACATATGTATATTATATATAGTATATATATAATTATATATATATATAATATATATATATTAATATATATATATATATGCGTGTGTGTGTGTGTGTGTGTGTGTGTGTGTGTGTGTGGTGTGTTGTATGTATATATATACATACATATACATATATATATATATATTAATATATATATATATATATATATATATATATAATATATATATATATATATATATATAATGCCATGCACGGCATTTAGTCCAATACCACGACGTCAGATTGTGCCAACAACCGGCATTTGGTCCAATACCACCCACACATCGATCGATATTTTTGATTTCGTTTGGTCGAAACTCTTCTGGTTTCATTAAACTTTGTTCGAAGAATGAGAAGTTTTATTATAACTTTACTAAAAAAAGAAGAAGATAATTCTTGTACTTTATTACTCTTGAATATCTTTACCCATAATTGTTGAGACATTTGCCGTTCTCTCGCTCACACACATGCCCCGAACATATGCACACATTTTACAGGAGGGAGGGGGGTGAAGAGAATAGAAGTGAGAGAGGAGAGAGAGAGAGAGAGAGAGAGAGAGAGAGAGAGAGAGAGAGAGAGAGAGAGAGAGAGAGAGAAGAGAGAGAGAGAGAGAGAGGTGGGGGGGGGGGGGGGGTGAGAGGAGAGAGAGAGAGAGAAAAAAAAAGCGGTGAGCAGGGAATAGGTTATAAATACCATTGCATCTGATACGACAATGAAGTTATTTGTCATCGCAAGTCTCGTTTAAAAAGTTTACCAAAATAAAATTGATACTTCTGTGTAGGAAAATATAGGAGACTAAGATATAGGAGAACATTAAATACACATTATAGTAGAGAAAACATTAAATGAACACCATAGTACAAAAACAACATTGAAGTTGAATGCACATTATAGTACAAAAACAACATTGAAATTTGTAAAGGGATGCAAATTACAAAAAGATTTACATAATGCCGTTATTCGACATAAAACCTATCATGATGCAAATAATAACAATAATGATAATGATGATGATGATGATGATAAAAGGATAAAAAAGACAATGCCACAAATACTACAACTACTGATAATGATAATGATAATAATAACAATAATGCTAGTAGTAGCAGTAGTAGTAGTAATAATAAAGATAATAATGATAATAATAATGATAATGATAATAATAAAGATAATGATAATAATAATGATCAAAAGATTACGACAAAAAACAATATTGGATATAACAATTACAATGGCAATAAAAGTAGTGATCATAGTAATGATAATGATAATGACAATAATAACAATAAAGGTAACTGTAATAATCTGAATGATAATGATACTAATGACAATAATGGTATTGATAATGACAATAATTATGATAACAATGATACTTCTTAGTACAGAGCCTGAGGGGTTCCTGTGTAAAAAATGGCCCCTGAGTTTAAAATCACTTTTGGTTAAGGGACCAAAAGTAACTCACCATAACAGCAAGGTCAAAAATTCTGAGTGAAATCAAGGACATCAAAAAGACCGATAAATTTGGGGGTATGGGAAACTAAATTGGAGCTAGCTCTGCAAGTTGGGCATATCTTCCAACCTAAGGTCAAACTATAACGTCATAGGGGAGGCTGCCCCCCAAAATTTGGACTGGAGACTAAATATGAAATTTCAAACTGAAAGAATAAAGGTATATTAGGTTTATTCAGTGTCTATGAGTGTACAAAATGGGTAGGTTTTGAAAATGATCGGCTTTGCAATAGCTTCCACATTGATCCCTTAGGGGTCAATAAAATCCCAAATGTCCAAATTGATATATATATATATATATATATATATATATATATATATATATATATATATATACATATATATGTATATATATATATATATATATATATATATATATATATATATATATATATGTGTGTGTGTGTGTGTGTGTGTGTGTGTGTGTGTGTGTGTGTGTGTGTGTGTGTATATACATATATATATATATATATATATATATATATATATATATATTATATATATGCGTGTGTGTGTATGTGTGTGTGTGTGTGTGTGTGTGTGTGTGTGTGTGTGTGTGTGTATGTGTGTGTGTGTGTGTGTGTGTGTGTGTGTGGTGTGTGTGTGTGTGTGTGTGTGTGTGTGTGTGGTGTGTGTGGTGTGTGTGTGTGTGTGTGTGTGTGTGTGTGTGTTTGTGTGTGTGTGTGTGTGTACATATATACGTGTATATATGTATATATATGTATATGTATATGCCGACGCACGACATTTGGTCCCATATCTCACGTCAGATTTAGTCACCACCTAGCATTTGGTCCAATAAGCCAAAGCCCGTCATTTAGTCCAGTTCTACGACGTCAGTTTCTGCCAACACCTGGCATTTGGTCCAATACCACGACGTCAGATTCTGCCAATATCTTGCATTTAGTCCTATACCACAACGTCGGCATAAGCCGACGCCCGGCATTTGCTCCAATACCACACATAAGATTCTGCCAACACCTGGCATTTGGTCCAATACCACGTCGTCAGATTCTGCCAACACCTGGCATTTGGTCGAATACCACGACGTTAGCATAAGCCAATGCCCAGCATTTGGTCCAGTACCACGACGTCAGATACTGCAAACAATTGGCATTAGGTCAAATACCAAGACGTCGGCATTAGCCAATGCCCGGGAAGTCAGATTCTGTTAACACAGCATTTGGTCCAAGACCTCGACCTCGGCATATGCTGACGCCTGGCATTTGGTGCAATATCACGACATCAGATTCTACTACCACCTGGCATTTGGTCCAACACCACGTCGTCGGCATATGCTGACGCCCGGTATTTGGTCCAGCAACACGTGGCATAATCCAAAGCCTGGCATTTGTTACAATACCAAGACGTCAGATTCTATAAGTATATGCCGACGCCAGGCATTGGGTCCAAAACCACAACATCGGTATATGCCGACGTCCGTCATTTGGTCTAATATCACGTCAGATTCTGCCAACACCTGGCATTTGTTCCAGTACCACGACGTCAGTTTAACTGACGCCCGGCATTTGGTCCAATTCCACGACGTCAGATTCTGCCAACATCTTGCATTTGGTCTAAAACCACGGTCGGTATAAACCACTGCCCGGAATTTGTTCCAATACAACGACGTCAGATTCTGCCAAACCCTGGCATTTGGTCTAATACCACTATGTCAGCATATACCGACGCCCGGAATTTGGTCCAATATCATAACGTCATATTTTGCAGACACCTGGCATCCTGTCAAATACCACGTCGTCGGCATATGCCGACGCCCGGCATTTTGTCGCCGCGCATTTTGTCAAATACCACGTCGTCGGCAAATGCCAACGCCCGGCATTTTGTCAAATACCACGTCGTCGGCATATGCCAACGCCCGGCATTTTGTCAAATACCACGTCGTCGGCATATGCCGACGCCCGGCATTTTGTCAAATACCACGTCGTCGGCATATGCAACGCCCGGCATTTTGTCAAATACGTCGTCGGCATATGCCACGCCCGGCATTTTGTCAAATACCACGTCGTCGGCATATGCCAACGCCCGGCATTTTGTCAAATACCACGTCGTCGGCATATGCCAACGCCCGGCATTTTGTCAAATACCACGTCGTCGGCATATGCCGACGCCCGCATTTTGTCAAATACCACGTCGTCGGCATATGCCAACGCCCGGCATTTTGTCAATACCACGTCGTCGGCATATGCCAACGCCCGGCATTTTGTCAAATACCACGTCGTCGCATATGCCGACGCCCGCATTTTGTCAAATACCACGTCGTCAATATGCCAATTTTGTCAAATACCACGTCGTCGGCATATGCAACGCCCGCATTTTGTCAAATACCACGTCGTCGGCATATGCCACGCCCGGCAATTTTGTCAAATACGTCGTCGGCATAACGCCCGGCATTTTGTCAAATACCACGTCGTCGGCATATGCCAACGCCCGGCATTTTGTCAAATACCACGTCGTCGGCATATGCCACGCCGGCATTTTGTCAAATTCGTCAGCATATGCCAATGCCCGGCATTTTGTCAAATACCACGTCGGCGGCATATGCCAACGGCCGGCATCCTGTCAAATACCACGTCGTCGGCATATGCCAACGCCCGGCATTTTGTCAAATACCACGTCGTCGGCATATGCCAACGCCCGGCATTTTGTCAAATACCACGTCGTCGGCATATGCCAACGCCCGGCATTTTGTCAAATACACGTCGGATGCCGACGCCCGGCATTTTGTCAAATACCACGTCGGCAATGCCACGCCCGGTCATAATACCACGTCGTCGGCATATGCCGACGCCGGCATTTTGTCAAAACCAAGTCGTCGGCATATGCCAACGCCCGGCATTTTGTCAAATACCAGTCGTCGGCATATGCCAACGGGCATATAACCACGTCGTCGGCATATGCCAACGCATTTTGTCAAATACCACGTCGTCGGCATATGCCAACGCCCGGCATTTTGTCAAATACCACGTCGTCGGCATATGCCGTTTTGTCAGTCGTCGGCATATGCCCCCGCATTTTGTCAAATACACGTCGTCGGCATATGCCGGCATTTTGTCAAATACCACGTCGTCGGCATATGCCGACGCCCGGCATTTTGTCAAATACCCCGTCGTCAGCATATGCCAATGCCCGGCATTTTGTCAAATACCACGTCGGCGGCATATGCCAACGCCCGGCATCCGGTCAAATACCACGTCGTCGGCATATGCCAACGCCCGGCATTTTGTCAAATACCACGTCGTCGGCATATGCCGAGCCGCATTTTGTCAAATACCACGTCGTCGCATATGCCGACGCCCGGCATTTTGTCAAATACCACGTCGTCGGCATATGCCGACGCCCAGCATTTTGTCAAATACCACGTCGTCGGCATATGCCGACGCCCGGCATTTTGTCAAATACTCGTCGCATATGCTCAAATACCACGTCGTCGGCATATGCCGACGCCCGGCATTTTTCAAATACCACGTCGTCGCATATGCAACGCCCGCATTTTGTCAAACCACGTCGTCGGCATATGCCGACGCCCGGCATTTTGTCAAATACCACGTCGTCGGCATATGCCGACCCCGGCATTTTGTCAAATACCACGTCGTCGGCATATGCGGCCGGCATTTTGTCAAATACCACGTCGTCGGGCATATGCCAACGCCCGGCATTTTGTCAAACCACGTCGTCGCATATGCCAACGCCCGGCATTGTCAAATACCACCGTCGGCATATGCCGGGCATTTTGTCAAATACCACGTCGTCGCATATGCCCGCCCGGCATTTTGTCAAATACCACGTCGTCGGCATATGCCAACGCCCGCATTTGTCAAATACCACGTCGTCGCATATGCCAACGCCGGCATTTTGTCATCGTCGCATATGCCGACGCCCGCATTTTGAAATACCACGTCGTCGGCATATGCCGATTTTGTCAAATACCACGTCGTCGGCATATGCCGACGCCCGGCATTTTGTCAAATACCACGTCGTCGCATATGCCCATTTTGTCAAATACACGTCGTCGGCATATGCCGCGCGGCATTTTGTCAAATACCACGTCGTCGGCATATGCCGACGCCCGGCATTTTGTCAAATACCACGTCGTCGGCATATGCCACGCCCGGCATTTTGTCAAATACCACGTCGTCGGCATATGCCAACGCCCGGCATTTTGTCAAATACCACGTCGTCGGCATATGCCGACGCCCGGCATTTTGTCAAATACCACGTCGTCGGCATATGCCGACGCCCGCATTTTGTCAAATACCACGTCGTCGGCATATGCCAACGCCCGGCATTTTGTCAAATACCACGTCGTCGGCATATGCCAACGCCCGGCATTTCAAATACACGTCGTCGGCATATGCCGACCCGGCATTTTGTCAAATACCACGTCGTCGGCATATGCCGACGCCGGCATTTTGTCAAATACCACGTCGTCGGCATATGCCGAATTTTCAAATACCACGTCGTCGGCATATGCAACGCCCGGCATTTTGTCAAATACCACGTCGTCGGCATATGCCACGCCCATTTTGTCAAATACCACGTCGTCGGCATATGCCGACGCCCGGCATTTTGTCAAATACCACATATGTTTTGTCAAATACCACGTCGTCGGCATATGCCAACGCCCGGCATTTTGTCAAATACCACTCGTCGGCATATGCCAACGCCGCATTTTGTCAAATACTACGTCGTCGGCATATGCCGACGCCGGCATTTTGTCAATACCACGTCGTCGGCATATGCCAACGCCCGGCATTTTGTCAAAACTACTCGTCGGCATATGCCAACGCCCGGCATTTTGTCAATACACGTCGTCGGCATATGCCGACGCCCGCATTTGTCAAATACCACGTCGTCGGCATATGCCACGCCCGCATTTGTCGTCGTCGCATATGCCAACGCCCGGCATTTTGTCAAATACACGTCGTCGGCATATGCCCGACGCCCGGCATTTCGAATATGCCATTTGTCAAATACGTCGTCGCATATGCAACGCCCGCATTTTGTCAAATACTACGTCGTCGGCATATAATTTTGTCAAATACTACGTCGTCGGCATATGCCAACGCCCGGCATTTTGTCAAATACTACGTCGTCGGCATATGCCGAACCCCGGCATTTTGTCATATACCACGTCGTCGGCATATGCCGACGCCCGGCATCCTGTCAAATACCACGTCGTCGGCATATGCCGACGCCCGGCATTTTGTAAAATACCTCGTCGTCAGATACTGCCAACGCCCGGAATTTGGTCCAACGAATAACCCGACGCCCAGCATTTGGTCCAATATCACGACGTCATATTCTGCTAGCACCTGGTATTTGGTTCAATACCACGACGACGGCATAAGCCGACGCCCAGCATTTGGTCCAATATCATGACGTCAGATTTTGCCAACATCTGGCATTTGATCTAACCCTAACACTACATCGATATATGGCGACGCTCGGCATTTGGTCCAATACCACGTCATATTCTGCTAACACCTGGCATTTGGTCCATTACCACGACGTCGGCTTATGCCGACGCCCGGCATTTCGCCCAATACCACGACGTTAGTAAATTTCTTTTCTAAAAGATATTTCACCACGGAATAAGTAAAAAGAATAATTTAAAGAAATGACTAAAAGATAAAGTAAAGATAAAATAATTTATATATATAAAAAAAATCACTAAAATTTGAACATTGAAAGGTACTAAGGACAAAACTAAAAGGCTTTAATTGCAGTTTTAAAAATAATATTTAATGCTGACATGATTTGCTGTTAACAAACTAACAGTTAAAAACTTAACCTGACTGAAAATACCTCCTATCAGTCTATCCTATAGACTGACATGCACTCTCCTCGGATAAAACCACACTAACCAACACGGGAAACCCTCGAGTTATTGGTCAGATACACCTTTCTTCATCAACACCCTATCCTATTGTGTCTCACCTTCTTCCACTTGTCTCTTACTTTACGTACATAATACTCGTTCCTAGACAGATTAACCAGGTGCTGGCAGGCGGATATCTCGAGTGGATAAGTTAATAAGGGTTGGATTCACTACAGGTATAAGCCGACGCCTGGCATTTGGTCCAATACCATGACGTCGTCATAAGCCGACGCCCGGCATTTAGTCGAATACCACATCAGATTCTGCCAACATTTGGTCCAATGCCACGATGTCAGATTCTGCCAACACTTTGCATTCGGTCAAATACCAAGATGTCAGATTTTGC
>NW_020870786.1:1040836-1043336 GCF_003789085.1 Penaeus vannamei | reverse complement strand
AACACTTATCTGTCACACACTTAATGGAAGAAAACGATAAAAGAAAGAAAGAAGAAAATTCAGAAGAAAAAAACAAAACATAGTATTCATCACAACTACAAATCAGAAACAAACAAACAAACAAAAAACAAAAAAGAAAACAAAAATGACATATCCCTAATATAGGGGGAAAAATTAATAATAGATACTCACACTCGCATTCGGGGATGACGGACAGCGACCAGTTGCCAGATTCGCAAGCGTCCGTGATGTTCGTTGAGCCGTCGACGAAGACGCCTCGGCATTCGTACTGCACGACGTCGCCCCAGAGTCCGGTCCCCGTGAGGTTGTGGGTCACGTGATCCGGGAGTTCGGGCAGTGGCTGACATACTGTGTAAACAAAGAAAGAAGGTTTTTTGATGTGTCACACACACACACACACACACACACACACACACACACACACACACACACACACACACACACACGACCACCTACCATTATAGCACATAAAGTCCGGTTCCATCTCAGGCCAACCCGTTGCGTTCGCTGTGACGTTCACGGCGTTGCCGCCGCCGGGGAAGGCCTGGTTCTCCCCGCAGACGTAGATGACGACCGACCCCGCCCAGTACGGGGGCTCCCCCACCAGCGTGGCTCCGGTGGGCGCGGGAGGGGGGTCGCAGGGGATGGCTGGCGGAGAGAGGCGTCGCTGCGATTCAGTAATGGTGAATTACCTCGGCTTCGGGTGTGATTGAGAGCGCTCTCGTTAACACTGAAGTGTCATCTCAAAGGTCAATTTACACCATAATCCCTTTTCTTGGCTCTCCTTATTGTAAACGTCCAATAATATCTTTTGAATGCATCCAGCGCCACAGTATTCGTACACTGCGAAATGACAACTGAGACTCACGTATCCTGCAGACGAGGATGGACTGGTCGACGGAGGACCAGTTCCCGCTTCCTTCGCACGTGATGTTCAGCGTCGCGTTGAAGTCGGCGAAAACGTGGTCCTCCTCGCACGTGTACTGCACCTGGTAAGGGAGCGCACAGGTCACACGCCGTTAGTTATATAATTACTCACAAATGTACAGTGATTCGGTGACGTGTATAGATATATATCTAATAAATAGATAATATAATGAACGTTGAGGAATATTTCCTTTCGTGTACCTATCTACATGATCAATATCATTCATTCTAAACTTACTATATATATATATAATATATTATATATAATATATATATATATATATATATATATATATATATACATATATATATACATAGTATATATATATATATATATATATATATATATATACACATAACACACACACATACATATATGTGTGTGTGTGTGTATGTATATACACCACACACACACACACATATGCGTGAGTGTGTATATATAGGTAGACAGATAAAGAGGCTGACGGAAAAAAGTTGACCATGGAAATCTTACCTGGATTCCTTCTGTTCTGGAGAAGCCATTCCAGTCCGACTCCGCTCGCTCGGGGGCCGCGAAGGGATCGTCTTCACACACTGAGAAGAAACGGGGAGATGTTCACCTCGAATATCATTATTACACATATATTAAATTATCATGAAATCGGGTATGATTCATATATATATATATATATATATATATATATATATATATATATATATATATATCATACCCGATTTCATGATAATTTAATATTGTAATAATGATATGCGGCCAGTACATTATATATTATATATATATATATATATATATATATATATATATATATATATATATATATATATATATATATATATATATATATATATGATGATGGAATAATGTACTGGCCGCATTTGATATCATGAATTTAAAACCTCTCTCCGTATCGTGGATGACTGCCCGTGTGTGTGTGTGTGTGTGTGTGTGTGTGTGTGTGTGTGTGTGTGTGTGTGTGTGTGTGTGTGTGACAACGATTTGTGTGCAAGGCTTAAAGAAATAATAAAATACTTCCAATGAATTACTTCTCATTCAAAGCATTACGCGACTCCTTCTTATGTGAAATTATATCCCCCATTCAAGCCATAAGTCTTCACAACAAACCCGTTAACACACAACTGCTCACGAACCATTATAACACCCGAAGTCAGGATCGAGATAACTCCACCCGCTCTCGTTTCCGAATATCGTGTAGTTCATAGTGTTCAACGGAGATAACAGGCTTTCCCGGCAGACGAAACTGATGGCGGCAGGAACCCAGAAGGGAGGGTCCGGGGCCACCATGACAGCGCCGGGGGGGGTTGGAGGAGGGGCTTCTGGTACGGCTGTGGGAGTGAGAGAAGAGAGGTGATGAGGCTGGTAAGTGGCCGTATTAATAATCATAACCGTAACAATAACACACCACTAATACCTCCATAACCACAACCACCAACAACAATCATGATCAGAATTTTATCAATAGTAATATTAGTAATACGTATACTACAGTAATGATAATAGTTATGATAATAATAATAATAGTAATCGTAGAGATGA
>NW_020870786.1:1025836-1033336 GCF_003789085.1 Penaeus vannamei | reverse complement strand
TTGATTATCGTATTTTACAAATCTATTTGATTATCTTTTTTAATCTTTGCTTTTTCTTTGCTTTTATCCTATTTCACATTTTATATTTTTTCCTATTTTTGCCGTCTTGACCTAAAATTCAAACAACAGGCAAAAAACTGACGCAGCTACAATGATCAACTCACGAGAACAGTCCATGACTACAGAAGCGTTGAAGTTATACACATTCCCACTCATAATACAAGTGAATGTCTGTGCCGTATCTCCATATATGGTGGCCATGTTTTCCGGACAGAAGAACGTAATAAAGCCGTTCAGAAACCGGAAATTTTCCGAGACGTTCGTCATAAGCGGAGACGGTGCGACGAGCTGGGTGAGGCAGACTGGAAGGGAAGAGGAAAGAGGAAGAATGAAATCGGTTGTGGCTTCGGAGGCGCAGTGACTTCCCTGTTGGAGGCTGTTGGGACATCAGCAACGCAAAGTTAATGGGTGTGTTGAGGAAACATGAGGGAGGGAGGGAAGGAGAGAGGGCAAGAGGGAGAGACAGACAAAGAGACATAGAAAGAGACAGAGATTGAGAGTGAGATATCAGAAACAAAAAATAAGTATACAGAACAAGCATACTATTGAACAGAGATAATCACAGACGTACCTTCCGCCGGTAAGCACTCCAGAAGCTCGCCATTAAACAACCACTGCGCGAACTGGCCCACGCACTGCAAGGTCTGCTGTTGCCCAAGAGCCACGCTGCCGTTCACGAAGAGACCTGGGCCGCAGCTTTTTCAAAGAGAGGAGTGACGTTAAAAGTCCGTGTACAGGGCGATTTGCATTATGCTTCTGATACGGTTTACTCGCTTTTTTGACAAAGGATTTGGGAAGTTGGTGAGAATAGGTAATGCTATTGTTTATATGAGCCTGATTGGCAGCCTGGAAGTGACCAAGTGAGTACCAATATGGCATCGATGTGTCTTTACATGTTATATGGCAGTGGTACTGGAAGTATACACCTACATTTGCATTATACTGTAAAATGAAATTTTACCAGTTGTTTTATCATTAAGAGCCGCAGTAAAAATACAGTATACACACACACGCCTACATATACAGATATATACTGGCACACACACACACACACACGTGTGTGCGAGTGTGTGTGAGCCATCGAATCCTCACTCGTAGAGGGCGACCTGGCCGGGGCCGGTGTAGGTGTTCCACGTCCGGGTCATGTTCGCCAACGGCTGCGGGGGATCGCTCCAGCACCCTGTAGGGGAGGGGGGGGGGAGGGGGAGGAGGAGGAAGGTCAGCGAATCTTGCATTAGCAAAATATAAATATTTCATGTGTGTATATTACACATACGTCATATATATATATATATATATATATATATATATAATATATATATATATATTATATAATATTATATATATATATATTATATATATATATATATATATATATATATATATATATATATATATATAATATGTCATATGTCAATCTGTATACACCCACCCACTCATACACAAGTGTGTGCAATTTCGTATGAGCTAAATAGCAATCTTAACCGAATTCTTGAAACACAAATACATAAAAACAAACACAGATCTAAATCCTACTCATAGAAAACTTTGTTTAAAAAAGAACATCACAACCACAACAACAACACTAACCATACGGGCCGCCATAATGGCAGACAACGTGAGAGCTCCCGGTCATCGTGCTGTCCCTCACGTGCAGCTCGGGCGGGCCGTCGGTCGTGGGCAGCATCGAGAAGAAGCCGGAGGTCTGGTTGCCCTTCGTCTCGTCCAGGAGAGCGACCATCTCCTCGTCCAGAGTGTAGATTCCCCCGATGGTGTAGTTTCCGGGAACCTCGCTGGTTTTTGAGCGGAAATTGTAGGAGGTTTTGTGTGGTACATGCGGATATATGGCTCTCTTTTATTCGATTTGTGCATATATCGGATATATGACAACTAGAGGTTTTGTGTAGCAGATGTACATAAAATATTATAGTAGATATTGATCTTAGGATAACCACGCGCTGATCGTGTTTGTTTGTTTGTGTTGTTTGTGTGTTGTGTGTGTGTGTGTGTGTGTGTGTGTGTGTATGTGTGTGTGTGTGTGTGTGTGTGTGTGTGTGTGTGTGTGTGTGTGTGTGTGTGTGTGTTGTGTGTGTGTGTGTGTGTGTGTGTGTGTGCGTGTGTGTGTTGTGCAATTTGTAATCTTCCATAACGAGGAGGATGAGACCACAACATACTCACCGATCATTCAAACCGGTTATTATCTCCGTATTTGGGCCAACCTTGATCTGTAAGGTTTTGCTTCATTATTAATAAAGGTTGTGTCTTCAAGCACTGTCATTGTTGATATTTCCGTTTGTATATTTTGTTTATATATCCTCCACCGCTTCTCTCTCCTTCCTACCGGTGCTCGTCTCAGTTTCGAAACCGGTAAAGACGACCGGCGCGCGTGAGCATTTCCTTTCATTTTCATTTCATCTTAATTTTCTTTAGCTGGAGTCCACTTATCCACGTTGCTTTGTTTAGGTTCTTGGACTGGTATTACTCTTTACTAACCTTTCCATTGATATATATTATATATATATATATATATATATATATATATATATATATATCTGTATCTTTACATATGTATATATATGCATTTATATATTAGATACGCTCGCGCGCGCGCGCGTGTGCATATGTATGTGTATACACATATTTGAGTACTAACCCTTCCTTTTCTCATCAGTAAAAATTAGCATTGAAAATATGAAAATCCTAGTCAAGAGCTTGTATGGTAAACGTTACCATGGGAATCCAACCCGAGAGTCGTAAAATACGTAAGGAGCGGTGGTTGCCCCAAATCTCGCTCGGAGGGAAGCTGATGTCATGAATCATGGGTAATGTATAATTTTCTGCAATAAAATTGAAAGGTACAGGGGCTACCGAGTGTGGGAAAGAAGAAGGTAAGGTAAGGTCTCTTCCGGGAAACTGACACGTGGTAGTCTACCACCCGTGAAATTAGTGAGGCGCGTCAAGCCTGAAGATGAATTTCCATTGGATTGTCCTCCAAAATAACTCTACGTGACGTCTTTGGAGTGTCAACGGATACCGAAGGCGGTCGCCCCGTTTCGTTAGACTGCACAGGAAAGAGAAATTAAAAGGATCTGAAAGAGTTTTCACGGAAGGGGGAAACAAACATGACCGACGCAGCGTGTAAAGATAATGCGATGTATTTACTTTTCGACCATTATTCAGTGAAGATATTATTCTAATGCATCTACATTCACGAGTTGAATGTCATAGATACCAAAATTCTTAGACGATATGATTAACGAATAAAATATTTCATTATAGAAAACGGTTGGAATCTCAATGACTGGGATAACTCGTACTTTTCGGCTTACAAATTTCGGAAGTTGGATATCAAAATATTGTTAAGAAGTTCTGAAATCTATGATAAATTAGGGTGATTCGGAATGCAATACTAGATAGATATTTACAGAAATAATAATTTCAAAGGTATGGATATAATACAGGACACAATAAAGTAAATGCATATAACAATGGCGAATATCCTGTTAATTTACCTTTGCGAGTTCTCCTATATCGAACAATGCTTTAGGATTCTTTGGAACAGCCAAACCGCCGCCGTTATTATGGCATACATGTACAGCGTCCAGATAACTCCCGCCAAATGGTTGAAATCTGTAGCACATATCACCGGCGAGGTCCCAATAGGGTGGACACAAGGCTGAAAAAAGTTATTTTCTTAGATGCTATATTTCTTGTTTATCATAATTATAATAACTGATAGATTAATTATTATTACTATTATGCTAATCATTATCATTGTCATTGTTAATATTATCAATTATTATTATTGTTGTTGCTGCTGTTATTGTTAGTGGTAGTAACAGCAGCAGCCGTAATGGTATCATTATTTGTCAGTACCCTTATGACCATAATTACAATGATCATCTTCATTACTACTCTTACCATCAACACAATACGATTAGTACTGCCACTTTCGCTATAACCATCACTCTCAAAATCCTTATTAGCGATATCAACAACCGTTCACGAACCTGGAATCACGCACGCATACGGGCTTGGAGTGGCGCAGTCTTCGACACGGAACTTGCCGGGATTGCATATCATGATGCACTGGTTCTTATTATCCCATAACTGAGGGTGAGAAGATGAGATTTTGCGCCTTAGTTAATGGTACAAAAACTGGTTCTTATTATCCCTTTTCTGACAGGCAAAGCAATGAGATTCAGAACATTAGTTAATGGTACAAAAACTGGTTCTTATTATCCCATAACATGGTGAAAAAATGGGATTTTGCGCCTTAATGGTACAAAAACTGGTTCTTATTATCCCTTTTCTGACAGGCAAAGCAATGAGATTCAGAACATTAGTTAATGGTACAAAAACTGGTTCTTATTATCCATAACATGGTGAAAAAATGGGATTTTGCGCCTTAATGGTACAAAAACTGGTTTTATATCCTTTTCTGACAGGCAAAGCAATGAGATTCTTAGTTAATGGTACAAAAACTGGTTCTTATTATCCCATAACATGGTGAAAAAATGGGATTTTGCGCCTTAGTTAATGGTACAAAAACTGGTTCTTATTATCCCTTTTCTGACAGGCAAAGCAATGAGATTCAGAACATTAGTTAATGGTACAAAAACTGGTTCTTATTATCCCATAACATGGTGAAAAAATGGGATTTTGCGCCTTAGTTAATGCAGATTATCCCTTTTCTGAAGGCAATTTTAGTTAATGGTACAAAAACTGGTTCTTATTATCCCTTTTCTGACAGGCAAAGCAAGGAGATTCAGAACATTAGTTAATGGTACAAAAACTGGTTCTTATTATCCCATAACGGTGAAAAAATGGGATTTTGCGCCTTAGTTAATGGCACAAAAACTGATTCTTAGTATCCCATAACTGATGGTGAAAAAATGGGATGTTGCGACTTAGTTAATGGTACAAAAACTGGTTCTTATTATCCCTTTTCTGACAGGCAAAGCAATGAGATTCAGAACATTAGTTAATGGTACAAACTGATTTTCAATATTTGAACATTTGCTACCGGGGCTCATTGCATTGATGACATTTCTCATCGTTTTATAATCTGTAATTGCATACTTGGCTGCTATTTTTGCAAATATATGCTGTTGTTGACGGCAACAATGATTTACATCCTTAAAAATACTACAAAATAGTTATCATAGTTATTTTCCTATCACAATTATAATGATTAATGCCAACTTTACCAATATTATTGATGTAGATGTAATGGTTTTGATAATGGTAGAGATGACTATTGACCACTGACTGTTTATCATTATCAGATTATTGTTGACATTTTCATTTATGGTGTCGTTATTATGTTTATTCTTATTATTATCACTGTTATTATTGTAATTATATATTTTTAAAATCTTCTTATTATCACTGTTATTACTATTATGTCCTTTTTATGATTTTTATTCACTCCATTATTTTTTTCCTTCAGTACCAAATTTCGTAAACCAATTCGAAGCTTGTTTACCTGGCATCGCTCCGAAGGGTCGCACGTAAACTGGCTGTTCAGTCTCCACGGCTGCGTTGAATCGTCGGTTCTGAAAGCGAGTGTTTGGTCAACGAACTAATTTGTTAGATTCGTTTGAACGTCTATTTATCTCGGTCTGTATTGTGGGAGGGAGACAAGGAGGTGAGAGGTAAGTGGAAAGGAGGGAGAGGGTGAAAGTAAGGAGGAGGAAAAGGATGAGAGAGGGAGAGGAAGAAGAAAGAGGGAAGGGGAGAGAGGGAGAAAGAGAGAGAGAGGGAGAAAGGGAGAGAGAGAAAGAGGCGAAAGAGAGAGAGAGAGAGAGAGAAAGAAAGAAAGAGAGAGAGAGAGAGAGAGAGAAGAGAGAGAGAGAGAGAGAGAGAGAGAGAGAGAGAGAGAGAGAGAGAGAGAGAGAGAGAGAGAGAGAGAGAGAGAGAGAGAGAGAGAGAGAGAGAGAGAGAGAGAGAGTTGAGACGGAGGGAGTGACAGAGAAGCAAACTAATAAGTAAACATGTTAAGAGAAACCATATATATATATATATATATAATATATAATATATATATATATATATATATATATATATATATATATATATAGAAGAAAATCCGAAAACGGGAACCGGTGAGGCATAGAAGTGAAAGGGATGCCTCATGCACCCCCCCCCCAAAAAAAAAAAAAAAAAAAAAAATAGAGCTTCAACATTAGTAAGCAACAAAGCAAATGGTAAGGGAGAAGTAAGAAAGTAGTGAAATGAGAAAACGACGAAATGTATTATCTGTAGTATGATTACCTTCTTTAAAAATTCGTTTTACGCGCTCTCTATAATCTACCTCCCCTCACCTAATATAAAATGCATATTAAAGAGATAAACACCGATATCAATAAAGAAATAAAATAAAATAAAACTTCTAAAATACTTAGATAATATTTTGTTCAGATTTCATTACACGTAAAAAAATTTTAAGCCCCTCTTCCCTCCACCCTATCCTTTACATTCACACTCGCTTCATTAACAAACCGTTTGATGTAGGTGCTGTAGTAACACTGATCGGCTGCGGCGTTGTCGAGGTCGGTTATTTGGTCAAACTTTGCCAGAGTTGCTCCCATTTCATTACACCTGTTGCAACGTAAGGCAAAAAGATGTATTTAATATGGTTACAAAATTACAGATATAAATTTTTTTTCTGGAAGATAACGGGATGATTGGTCATCATTAGTGATATCATTTTCATTATCTTATCAGATTTTATCATCATTAGCAACATTATCGTTATATTATTTTCATCATCATAATCATTGTCGTTATCATTAAAATTATATCATATATTACTGTCATTATTTGTTGTTACTATCATTATTATATGATTATAATTAGTATTGTTATTATTTTTTATCATTTCACTTTTTGTTAATATAATGTTATTATTGTTATTACTACTATTATTATCATTGTAAACTACAGCGGATAGTTTATTCTCGATTGCATTGTACTAGTATTCATATGTTTATTCTTAGATTTTCCTGAGAATAGATTTACTGTTTGTTATAGTATCTCTTGAAAAGTTGCCATCTGAGTCAATATGATCGGTGTTATATATTTATATTCATTTTTTCTCACCACAAGTTATGTTCTATAAAGGCCATGTCGTATATCTGACATCAATATGACTAGAGTGTAGTATGAAGTGCTGAGTCTGCTTGGAACTGTATGGATGTGTGTATATTATAGCGTTTTGCTTTGTGTGGGACCGATACTGTTGTTATACCAGAGTTTATGGCTTTCGTTAAAGAAATTCAGACATCTAGCACTGAACTGTGAAAGTCTTGAGGTTATGGGCACTGACAAGCTGTATACTTGGAGTAAGTGTTGTTTGTTGTGTTGGTCAAGTGTAAATTGTGCTTGGATGATTGGGGTTTTATATATTATTTTTTAATATATTTAGGTCTATAGAGC
>NW_020870786.1:1005836-1013336 GCF_003789085.1 Penaeus vannamei | reverse complement strand
CATTATCTCGTAAACTGTTCGAAGAAAATGTCTTGTGAAGCATGATCTTCCTTCCCTGACTCTAAATTGCTTATTTGATAGCATGTGTTTCTAATGAAGTTCGGCCTATTTTAATTATACTAGTAGTTTGCATATTGCATGC
The DNA here is from genome assembly GCF_003789085.1 of Penaeus vannamei. Classification (NCBI taxonomy): domain Eukaryota; kingdom Metazoa; phylum Arthropoda; class Malacostraca; order Decapoda; family Penaeidae; genus Penaeus; species Penaeus vannamei. Next base: position 1,013,194 of record NW_020870786.1, on the reverse strand, counting down.
TGTTGGTTTCCATCTCGGGAGGGGTTTGCTTATCAGTCTTTGGACAGAAGTATGATGTTCGGCCTCTTTCATGCTTTAGTTAGCTTCCCTTGCATCAAGGAATTTGGAAGTGTCCGTGGTAATGGTGAACTGAGGTGGCCTGCTCAACCTCTAAGAACCCAATTAGACTCTGAGTCAATGTCTATGTATCTGTGTTTGCTTGTGTGTGTTCCATGCGTCTCTGTGCACTCACCTCGTATATGCCTTCATCGCTTTCTAGTCTATATAATTTGTTTTCCCTGAAGCCAAGATTATGCACAGCTAGACAGTCTTTTACCGGTGAGTCTGGACATTCTGAAAGACAAAATAGACACACAGTGATGGATTGCGTTGCGTCTGTGTTAAAAACGGGATTTCACTCCATTTACTCATTATATATTTTTAAATCTTTATTTTCTCTTATTTTCATCTCGAATAAGCAACCAGTTATACCGGAAAGAAAATCACTGAGTCAACAATACAGACATTTTCAATTACTTATTTCTGTTTTACCTTCAATGCAGATATCAAGTATGGGAGTCCACTCGCGATCCTTGCACTGTGTCAGCCTCCCTCGCTCTCCCGAAAGCCACGCGAAGCCAGAGGAACACTCGTAGAACACTCCAAAGGTGTAGCTTCCGTCTGACGTCTTGTACTCTTGCTTCACCTCGGTGTTCTCGGGGACAGGGGCGGCGTCGGGGCAGCGACTGAGCAGCGACAGAGCTAAGGTGGGGCAGGGCAGCGGGTGAGAATGGGGTGAGAGGTGAGAGAGGTTGGGGAGTGAGAAGGATGGGTGTGTAGGTGAGAATTGAGGTTTTGGAGTGAATAGGATTGGGGAGTGGGTGAGAATGGGGTGTTAGAGCGAGAGGGATTGGAGAGTGGGCGAGAGGGATAAGGAATGGGTGAGAATTGAGGTTTAGGGGTGAATAGGATTGGGGAATGGGTGAGAATGGGAGAGCGAGAGGGATTGGAAGTGGGTGAGAGGATAAGGAATGTGAGAATGGGTTTTGGGTGAATAGGATTGGGGAATGGGTGAGAATGGGTGTTAGGCGAGAGGGATTGGAGAGTGGGTGAGAGGATAAGGAGGGATAAGGATGGGTGATAGTGGGTGAGAATTTGGCGAGAGGATGATAGGATTTAGGGAATAGGATTGTGGAATGGGTGAGAAGGGGTGAGAGGAGGGATTGGAGAGTGGGTGAGAGGGATAAGGAATGGGTGAGAAATGAGTTTAGGGGTAATAGGATTGGGGAATGGGTGAGAATGGGGTGTTAGAGCGAGAGGAGATTGGAAGTGGGTGGAGGGATAAGGAATGGGTGAGAATGTGGTTTTGGGGTGAATAGGATTGGGAATGGGTGAGAATGGGGTGTTAGAGCGAGAGGGATTGGAGAGTGGGTGAGAGGGATAAGGAATGGGTGAGAATGGGGTTTTGGGGTGAATAGGATTGGGGAATGGGTGAGAATGGGGTGTTAGAGCGAGAGGGATTGGAGAGTGGGTGAGAGGGATAAGGAATGGGCGAGAATGGGGTTTTGGGGTGAATAGGATTGGGGAATGGGTGAGAATGGGGTGTTAGAGCGAGAGGGAGAGTTGAGAGCGGAGAGGGAATAATTGGAATGAGGGAGTTTCGATGGGTGGAGATGGGGGTGAGAATGGGGTTGGGGGTGAATTAGGATTGGGGAGATGGGTGGAGGAGAGGGGTGTGGGGGTGAATAGGATTGGGAATGGGTGAAATGGTGTTAGAGCGAGAGGGATTGGAAAGTGGGTGAGAGATAAGGGAAATAGGATTGGGAATGGGTGAGAATGGGTGTTAGAGCGAGAGGGATTGGAGAGTGGGGAGGGATAAGGAATGTGTGGGAATGGGGTTTGGGGTGAATAGGATTGGGAATGGGGTGAGAGGGGTGGGGTGAAGATCGGGGAAATAAGAGGGAATGGCGTGACGGAGTGGGGGCTGATGGAGGTAAGGGGTAGGGGAACAGCTGAAATGAAGTAGAAAGGTTGAGAAAGGAAATGAGAGTGAGTATTTCTGCGTGAGGTTGAGGTAAGAGAATGAGTGGGAATGGGGTGAACAGGGTAGGGGGGACAGATGGGATGGGTGAAGAGGTTGGGGTAGGGAAATGAGTGGGAATTGGGTGTTGTAGTAGTAAATGGGGTAGAGAAAAAGAGTGAAAATGCATGGGTTGTGGACAGTTGGCGGAAATTATGTTGATATCTAATGCTAATTAAAGGCAATCAGATCAAACAGTTATTAGGTTATGATATCCCCCACTATCTTTTCTCCCCTCATCCACCCCCTCTCTTCCTCCAGCCACCTCCCCTTCTGCATTACTTCCCTAATCCTCCCTTCTCTCAACCTCGTCTCCCTAACCTCTCTTGCCCCAGTCGAAAATCCTCTCCCAACCACCCTCCCCTCTCACCCCATCCTTCCCTCCCTGCAACCTTCCCCTCACTAACCGGTACACGTAGCACCCTCGTTGGTCCAAGCGCCTTCGACCAGGCGGCTGAGGAGAACCACGTCGCCGGTGCTCCACCCGTTGTTGTCGAGGGTGCAGGTCCAGCTCCGGAGGTCGTCGTACAGGTCGTGCTGGTTCCCGATAAGCGCCCTGACGTCTGCCGGCGCTGTAGGTAGAGACGGGTATTGGTTGTCTGTTTTGGTTATTGTTGAAGAGGGTGATTGTTGAAAGGGTGATTGTTTGAGATGGTGCCTGTCAGAGGGGTGATTGTTGAAAGTGGTGATTGTTGAAAGTGGGGATTGTTAGCGGTAGTTCTAGGTGATGATAGGGATGACGTAAGATGGTGATAGTTGACGTTGGTGATTGTGGACGATGGTCATTGTTAATGATGATTGCTTAAGACGGGGATTGTTGATGATATTGATTGTTTAATCGATTATTGTGGAAGATGGTCCTTATTAACCGTTATTAAGGCTAACGCAACGGCTGATGAAGATGGCGATTCTTAAAGATGGTGTTGTTTAAGTCGTAATTGTGATTGTTCAAAATGGCGTTTGCTGGTGGTGATGGCTGTTTGGCGTTGTTGATTGTTAATGGAAATTATTATTTAAGATATTAATGTTTGAGACAGTGATTGTTGACGACGGTGAATGCTGAAGATTTCTGGAGATTACTTAGGATAAAGTAATCTCCAAGATAAAGATAACGATTGTTGATTGTGGTATTTGATAGAGGATGATTCGTTATAGCGAGCTGTGCTATGATTTCGGGAAATGGGCATTGGTAAAGGTTAATAATTCTGGTTCGTTGTAGATGAGGACGAAGGTGGAATCATGATCTGCATTTCGCGTAGGATTTTTTTTTCTAATTCTGTGTATACATGTTCCTGCATTTATATATATATATATATATATATATATATATATATATATATATATATATATATATATATATATATTTACATAGTTTGATGTTAAGATATGTAGTTATGAGGTTTGACATATACACACATATACGTATTATATATATATATATATATATATATATATATATATATATAATATATATATATATATATATATATATATATATATATATATATACATACATATGCACACACACACACACGTACGCATATATGCATACACAGGCATGTATATAAATTTGTTTGGAGGTATATTTATATTTGTGTGGGTGTAAGCGCGCATCGGTGTATTTATTTAATATTTCACTTATATTTTAAGATCTATGGATATATAAAGTAAATTAGTTTATGCATAACTATCTTCTGAGGAACTGAAGTTTTTTTTTCTGAATACGAATGTGGGATTTCTAGAGCTTTCATTTGAACGGGATTCTATCTACATTTGAACACCTTTGGCCTAATCAAACTAAGAAATATTAATTTACAGCAATACGTTTCTGGGGTAAAAATCCTGTTTCTTTGTCTTGGCGAATCGTCTTTATAGGCAAAATGATAAAAAATATCTTAAAGAAAAAGTATCTTGTAATGCAGACTCTTTTATTATCGTTGTGTGTACTGTCAGTATTATCAGTCTTGTTATCATTATCATTATTATTGTTGTTATCATTTCCTATGATAATTACCATTATTATGATAACATTAACTGTTAATGTCATTGATATTAGCATTAGCATTATTATTATGATTAATTATCATTGTTATTATTATCATTAGCACCACCAGTAGTCTCTTCATCATTATTATTTTCACTGTATTTTAATCATTGTTCACTGATTAATTTAATTGTTGACATTATCCTCACCATTGTTCTTATAAGCATCTTATTATTACGTTTTGATTGCTATTTATAAACATTTATCACCATTATTCTCATTATTACCATTAGTAATGATGGTGATAAAGGAGTTGATGACAGGAATGATTGGAATATAATGATAATAATTAATGATTATAATAGTACATGTAGTAATTAAGACTAGTAGTAAAAATCATAATTGCCATCAGTATTACCATTATTACAGAGATGAAAGTTAAAGATTATGTTAATGATATAATAATGATGAAAATAATAATAATAATAATAATAATAATAATAATGGTAATCAAAGTATTGATGATTATGATGAGGATAATGATGATAGTAATAGTGATAATAGGGAATGACAATAATGATAACAATAATAGTAAAAATGATAATGGCAGCAATAGTGATAATGATTATTATAAAAATGACAATGATAATGACAATGATGATATCGATATCATTAATACAATTACTTACCATGATAATAAAGATGATTTTTGTCTATCATTATTTTTCATAATTTTCAACATTATTATCATGATAACAGACATCTGCATAACCAATATAATGATCATATATATAATATATGATCATTATTATATATCTAGATTATATATATATAATATATAATGATAACAGACCTGCATAACCAATATAATCATTATAATCATCTATTTCTTTAGCTTACCCGTGACGATGGAGAAAATCACGGAGACGGCCCACCATCCCATGTTGGCGGCCGGCGGTCAACTGGCGCTCTGCTCACGGGACAGCGAAAGTGCGCTTGCCGATGCGCTGTTTTCTTTTTCCTTTTTACCAACGGCGCGCGCGTAAACTTCTTTAGGGATGGTAATGATAATAGTGGAAGATAATGATTTTGATAGCAGTTCTGAGGGTGATGATAGGGATAAGGATGATTGTAATGAATGTATTGATGATGATACTTGTGCTGACAGTAAAAGTAATATGGACAATAGTAATAATAATCGTAGTAATGATCACAACTAAGTCTTTATAATCATTATATTATAAAGAATATAATAAAAATAACAGTAATAACAATTCAGAAAATATTATATATTTTTTTATTGATACTGATGATAGCAACAATGATAGTAATTATAGTGATAATAATGAATCAAATAACACAATCAAAATGGAATAACCATTATGTACGTATTATCTGAATAAACATGTCTGAAATTCTACCGCCGAAGTGCATGAGGTTTTCTCTTTAAATCTAGGATCCAGGAGCTTCCGGGAGGTTTCGGCAACGCTCCCCGCCGGCTCACCGCCCCGAACCCAAGGACCCCCGGCTGTTTTCTGGGAACCTACTCCCCCCCCCCCCCGTCCTGCGAAATGTCTTCCAACGGCTGTGCAATAATAGCGATATCAGTCATGAATATTACAGTTATGATTATGATAACAATTACAAGAATCTGTATACTGTTCTACTATTAATTCTAAGGCCAGGGATGCAATTAAAATACTGCAATTTAAGGCAATTAACGTCATTATAACTTTGTTAATGATCATAGTTATTATATTGAGAATCACAATAGCTATTACTATAATTACTTTTATCATTATTTTTATTATTACTATCGTTATCGTTGTTAATATTATTGTCATTATTCATATGATGATTATCATAATTGGTATAATGATAATGAATACCATGATTATTATAATTATTAACATGATAGAATCTATTATCATTATCATTATTTTATTATCATTATTATTAATCGTAGTTGTTACTATTATCATAATCATCATCATTATTTCTATTATCTTATTACCGTTATTATCCTTAATATCATTATTTATATTGCTATTATTACTGCTATGAAATCACTATCATTACGGTTATAATTATCACTGACATTATCATATTATCATATCATTATATAATTATTGTTGACATAATATCTATTACATTAGTAATATCGTGATTGCCACACTGGCTATTTCATTATTGTAAATATCATCATTGTTGTTGTCATCTTTTTAAATGTCGTTATTATTATTATTATTATTATTATTATTATTATTTTATTCATTTTTTTACGTTGTTGTTGTATTTTCGTCACACCGCCCAAGACTATTGTATTCATTAAATTAGTTTGATATGTTTCCTACTGAATTTGAAACACATTGGAAATAAATGTCATTCGAAGATTAATCCTTGTTTATTTCTATTAATTCTATTTCACCCAATCATCTCATTTGCTATGCAGAAACATTAACTAAAAACGTACAAATGTTGTAAAGATATTTTACCGTAAACAGTGATAATGAAACTTCTAGATCTTTGTTACTCACAAGTATCTATGGTCTCCCTATATGAAATACTACCGCCAAAAGAATATATATTTTTCTATTTTCAGGACAGTGGTCTAGATTATCCGAGTAATTGTGAACAAACTTTGCCCCTTTTCGTGTCCAATCATGACTTGATCATTCATTCTCTTTTTTTTTTTTTTTTTTTTTTTTTTTTTTGGTTTCCAGGTATTTTCAGAGTCGACGTGGACGGGGTCGAGTGAAACACTTTCCAGTCATAGAATATGGCACAGTCTGGTACGATAAAATAAAAAGAAAAAAAGGGGAAAAAATAATCGTTAGACCAAAATTGCAGGTTACGAGAGGTGTGCTTTGTACAATCTATTGAATTTCGTATGCAATGTAGTCGCATGCTAGAAACTTGGGCAACTGTACACCTTCTTATGTGTATATAGATTTGAAAGACACGACGAGGTCTGGTCGCCAAACTAGTTCCATTTGCATTGATACGGAGAAGCAGCAACAGATATTGCTGTACCATATAATATCACTAGGGCTACGGAACAATGGTACGATACACGGATGGGCTACAAGTGGATGCATACCCCCTTAGACTATAAATCATTGAATAAACAGGAGGTCGGGATGAAAGATATTCCGAAGCAACGACATTTGACGAGATTAAGATAAAGAGATGTGACACGAGAAAGCAAATGCCACTTCAAGGTCTGTGGACAAGAATCCGTGGACATCACCTGTCAAAAGTAAGTTGCTTTTTCTTTCTTTTTAGCAAGTGTTATCATTATTACCAGTGTTTTAA
>NW_020870786.1:986043-991043 GCF_003789085.1 Penaeus vannamei | reverse complement strand
TTTAAGATATAACAGTTATCGTTATCTCTGCCTTCCTGCTTCCATTCGTCCCTTTTCCTTCCTTGTCTTTCTTCTTCTACACACTCTACATTTCCCCTTCTCTCATCCCCTCACCCTTCTTCTCCCCCCCCCTCCCCCTTCTTCTCCCCCACCCCCCCCCCCTTCTTCTCCCACCCCTCACCCCCTCTCCACCCACCCCCCTTCTCCAACCCCCTCACCCCCCCTTTTTCTCCCCCCACCCCCTCACTCCCTTCTTCTCCCCCACCCCTCCCCCTCTTCTCCCCCACCCCTCACCCCCCTTCTTCTCCCCCACCCTCATCCCCCCCTTTTCTTCCCCCACTCCCTCACCCCCCTTCTCTCCCCCCCCTAACCCCCTCCTTCTCCCCACCCCGTCACCCCCCTTCTTCTTCCCCCCTCCCCCCCCCTTTTCTCCCCCACCCCCTCACCCTCCTGTAAACAAAGCAAGGACTCGCATCGACTGTAGATACGCCTTTCACATGGCTGAGAAAATCGCTCTTTTTCTCCTCAAACATCTCTCGTCCCTCCCCCCCCACCCCCTCCCCTCCCTTGCCGGTCATTTCTCGCTTCGTCTGAGGCAGTTTCGCTTTCTTTGGGGGTGGGGGCGTTTCCATGGCCAGGAGAGGGGCTGGGGGTGAACAGGGGAGGGGGGAGGGGAAAGAGGGAGAGATATGCTCACACACACACACACACATATGTATATATACATATATAAAATATGTATGTATATATATTATATATATATATATATATATATATATTGTATACATATGTATACATACATACACACACACACACACACACACACACACACACACACACAACACACATATATATATATATATATATATATATATATATATATATATATATATATATATATATATATATATATATATATATACATATATATATATATATATATATATATATATATATATATATATATATATATATATATATATATATATATATATATATATATATATATATAATATACAATATATATATATATAATATATATATATATATATACATATACATATATATATATATATTATATATATATATATATATATATATATATATATATATATATATATATATATATATATGTGTGTGTGTGTGTGTGGTGTGTGTGTGTGTGTGTGTGTGTTTGTGTGTGTGTGTATGCATGTGTATGTGTGTATATGTAAATGTATATATATATATACATACATACACACACGCGCACATATGCATACATACATACATACACACACACACATACATATATATATATATATATACATATATATATATATATATATATTATTATATATATATTATATATATACATACATATGTGTGTGTATGTGTGTGTAGATAGATAGTTGGATAATTTGATAGAGTGATATAGGTATAAATAGATAGATATAAAGATATATAACAATACGAATTCATGATATAACTTCGTCAAGATAAAAGAACATGGCGCGAACGCAACAAGAAAAGAATATAATAAATAAATGAAAAAATAAATAAATATATAAAAAGTATCATAAATAAATGAAAAAAAATATCATAAATTAATTTTAAAAATAATAGATAGATAAATAAAAAAGCGAAATAATAGATAAAATAAAAGACAGTGAGAGACAAAACCAATGAAACGAGCCGAACTTGTCAGAGAATTGACCAGAAACGCCTTTTTTAGCGTGACAGTTTACCGAGTGGAAAAGTGTCACTGTATCTGGTTCTCGTCAGACTAATAACAGTGTTCTTTAAGGCCTATTAACACGGTGTTCTGCCTGAATTAACTTGTCAGACTAATAACAGTGTTCTTTAAGGCCTATTAACACGGTGTTCTGCCTGATTTAGCTTTGTGTTTGCCTTGTCTCGCTTCGCTGTGTTTATGGCTTTGTTTGCTTGTGGTTGTATGTGTTTTTTTTTTTCGTTTTTTGTTTGTTGTCCAGGAGTGGGTTTTTAACTTGATTGTGTTTGAGTTAAAGCGCTTTTTTTATATAGATATGGTGGTATGAATGATAACCTTGTTTCTCGTATTACTGTTATCAATAATGATGATAATAATAGTATTGGATGTCATATTATCATCATTATTTATGACTGCTGTTATTAACATTATTTTCTATTATTATTATATTAATGATATTATTATCATTATTGTTTTCATTTCTAGTAATAGTAATAGTAATTGTGTAACCATCAATAATATTATGATATCTATATTGTATTTTTTTATTGTTATTACTTGTCCGGGTAAGTCCTCTATGCGCTGAATACCGTATAGGCCTATGCGCCCCAGGGAAGGAAAATTTACATCTTGTTTTCCTTTTTTCCTTTTCCTGCTAAGCTCATGTTTATTCAGTTTCGCTTAACGTTTCCTAATATCCATTAAAACAAATTGCATTCGGGGGTTTACAAAAGTGGAGGGTACCCGTGCGGCGAACGAGGGAGGGCGTGTGTGTGTGTGTGTGCGTGTGGTGTGTGTTTGTGTGTGTGTGTGGTGTGTGGGTTGTGTGTGTGTGTGTTGTGTGTGTGTGTGTGTGTGTGTGTGTGTGTGTGTGGTGGGGTGTGTGTGTTTATGTGTGTGTGTGCGCATTTACAAGAATATGTCCCACAATAATATCTCTACTTTAGACACAGATCATAAAGCAAAGACAATACTCACCCTCACCCTGCCCCACGCCACACACCACCCCCTTCCCCGCCACACGCCCACGCCTACTCCCATCCCCTCACCCATACACCAAACCCGCCTAAATACATGCGCCCATCCCTCACGCCACAACTACTTCCCTCCCCCGCCCACACGCCCACAACGATCCCCATCACCGCCCACATACACTCACCTACCTACACCTATCCTCCTCCCCATCCCCGCCCACACCTACCCACATCCCCTATTCCTCACCGCCCATCCCCTATTCCCGCCCACACGCCCATCCCCTACCCCGCCCGCCCACCCGCCCACATGGACCCCGGGCGGACCCAAACGAGTGATGAAGCACCCACCTCCCCCCCCTCCTCCCCGGCCTCTCTTCTCGAAGTCGACAAATTAGACGTTCTTCCGAGATGGGGGGGGGCGTAGGGTAGGGGGATGGGGTAGGAGGAAGGAGGAGGTAAGGATAGGGGGTGGAGAGTAGGAGGGGGGAAGGGGAAGGTAGAGCGAGTGTGAGGGAGGAAGAGGAGGGAGGGTGACGGGGCGTGTGGGGAGGGGGTTGGGGTGGAGCGGGGGAGGGCAGTAGAAGGCTGAAAACGGGTATGGTGGGAGGGAGGTAGGGGTAGGGGGTGGGTTGGTTCCTCTCGAGATGTGGTTTAAGACTGTCTTGGCTTCTGACTTTATTTCGGGCTTTTTTAACGGACCTTATCGGACCTTATCGTTATTTTTTTTGCTATTGTTATCATTGTTAGTAGTAGTATCATTGTTATCATTATTATTATCATGGTCATCACTGTTATCATTGTTATCATATTGTTATCACGATTATTGTTATTATTTTTGCTGTTATTGTTATCATTATTATCGTTATTACTATTATTATGTAATCATTATTATCCTTGGTTTTCTATTATTATCATTATTATTATCATTGTTGTTGTTGCTATCATTATTACTATTATTAATATTATCATTTCATCTTTATTATTATTATCATTACGATTACCATGATCATTAGGATTTTCTAGTTAAGGAAACGAAACTCAAAAAGAAAGAAAGAAAGAAAGAAAGAAAGAAAGAAAAAAAAAAGAAAGACAGACAGAAAGAGAGAAAGAAAAAAAAAAGATTCGAGATCAGAAACTTTTAAGATACTTTTGACGCGTATCTATACATGCTCGTGATTCCATGATAGAACAACACAACCCGGAAAAGAAACTCGCCATTCAACAGCAAATGATTATAAATGCCAGAACAGGTTTGGCTTCCAACAGATCACTTTTCTTGTCTTGTAGAAAAAAAAGATAAAAAAACGCGCTTTGACGATGACGGATTGAGCATCAAACATCAACGCATATGGAGAATTCCACATTAGAACAACACCAAGCGACAGAAGAAAAAAGAATGAAGAAAGAAAAGAAAGAAAAAGATTTATTCCACATTCATAGAAAGCAACGCAGCCAGCCATAAACAAATGAGATCCCCTTTTGTAGCATCCAACTCTCCCTCTCCTGAAGCGACCCCGTTCCTGCCGCTCCCACAAGTCCGTTCTCGGCAAGCGTAGGAGGATCCAGACCTCCTAGACGCGATGCTCAGGTGTTTCAATAGTTTATTGACTCTCTCTCATACTCATAACGTCTATATATGGCCGGTAAACACATGCAGTAGTGATGTTTGTGAAAATTTGGAAAGTTTCCGAATATGTTCAGGTCTTATGAATAATATTTAGGTATTTTGTGACTTTTACGCTTGTTTTGACTTTAAAATTTTGTTGAAATATATACGGGGCAAATGATACCGCTGATGATAACAACAATTAGAGAAATATGGGAACTGGAATAAGTAAATAGAAGAATAAGAAAATTGGAATAGGTAACCGAATTAAAGAAAACGGAATAGACAGTAAGGAATAAGAGAACTTCATAAGAAAATGGGAATTAGCAACAGGGTTTAAGTTTTAAATGGGAGACGCAAATAAGTAATAAGATAATAGGAATAAACAATAAGAAATGAGGAAATAAAGTAGTAAAGAAATGGGAAGCAATTGAGAATAAGAAAATGGAAGTAAGCAATAAGGTATAAAGAAACGGGGATAAGCAACAGGTAATAAGGAAACAAGAGAAGGAGATAGAGAACAAACAACAGGGAATGGAGAAATAGAGAATAAACAAACGGGAATAAGTAATAGGAAATTCCGAAAAAAAGAGAAAGAGACAGAGAACAAGCAACAACAAATGAAGAAATAGAGAATGAAGAAACAGGAATAAGCAACAGGAAATAACGAAAAAGAGAAAAAAGAGAACAAACAACAAGGAATGAAGAA
>NW_020870786.1:981043-983543 GCF_003789085.1 Penaeus vannamei | reverse complement strand
GAAACACAAAAAGTGGAGGAAAGAAGACAACTAAAACGCAGATAAATGAACCTCAATGACATGGATTTGTAAAGTGAACCGTCAGCCTCCCGCCGGTACTAATTGGTACCTCTTCGAATCCAGGAATAAAGAAGGGAAAAGAAATAAAGACTAAAAGAGGGAGGGAACTAGACAAAGAGAGAGTTTGTGTGTGTATCTGTGGGAGGGAGAGAGGAGTGTAATACTAATAATATATAGATATATAATTTATAATCTATAATTTATAATCTATAATTTATAGATATGACGATACAGAAATATGTGAAAATAATGATACTGATGATAACACTGTTATGTATGATACTGTTAACTGTTGTACACTTGTGATAAGGATGATGATGATAACAACCACAATCAAAATTATAATGGTGATAACGATAAGGATATTTAATTCATCAAATGATACTACAACTAATACTACTTCTACTGACCATGATAGATAAAAAATAAACAACAAAATATCTTTAAAGAAATGAAAACATAAAAACTACATCACCCTTAACACCTAAATAAGTCCCGGACAGGTGAGAAGATTATATTATTCAATGTTTCCTCCCAATCCAATCTCCGTACTTTGTTACACGACCTTGTCAATCAAAAGATACACTGGGGAGGAGTAGAGAGGAAGGGAGGGGGGAGAGAAAGGAGAGAGAGAGGAGGGAAGGGGAGGAAGGGGGAGCAAATAGGAAAAGAGAATGAATTGAAGGTTGAAAAAGTTCGCAAGAAGGAACGACGAGGAGGAAAAGGAAAGACAGAATAAGAAAGAGAAACTATAGAAATATTATTATATATTAATTAAAAAATTGAGTCGTGTGGTTCCTGTCACTCCCTTCGTAGAAATAGTGATGTGATCGTATATTAGAGAAGATAGAAGAAGAGAAGGAGATAGAGAGATTAGAGAGAGAGAAGGGAGAAGAGTATTATGAGAAGAGAGGGAGAGAGAGAGATGGATGTGAGAGAGAGAGAGGAGTGAGAAGAAGAGATGGTGGTGGAGAGTGGTTGTGTGTGTGGGAGTGTCTGTTGTGTGTGTTGCCGTCGGCGAACGGGAGCAGGGAGCGGTGTGGGAAAATAAGGTTTCAGTAGCATCTCTCCCTCTCTGGTTTCGACGTCAGATGAATTCATCGATGTGAGAGAGAGAGCTAGTGAGAGGACCAGACACTACAGCAGAGAGACAGAGAGAGACAGACAGATAAACAAGACAGAGAGGACATGAGACAGAGAGAAACAGTCTATCGACCTCCCCGTACATGCACTAGCAGACAGACAAGGAAAAGAAACTAAGAACAAAAAAGATGGTCAGACGACAGACAAATCAGACGAGCAAACGAAGCACATCTACTTCGATCCTTATGACCGCAACTCTGATCGCTATTCGATCTGCGGGCAAGAAGGACCCAAAAGAGAACAGCTGATCAGCGACTTCCTTTCATCCGGGACATGTTGCCATCCGGCCTGTATAAAGTATTATTTTGCCATTATATTTATTGATTTGTGGTTTCGATGGGGTGGTGGGGGTGCCAGTGGGTGGGGGGCTGGAGGTGGAGGAGCGATGGGGGGAGGAGCGGGGAGAGAGGAGTGGGGAGGGAGGGAAGGGGGTAGATTGGGCTGACTTCTTATTTATTATTTTTTATGATTTTTTTTTATGTTGTTAGATTGTTATCTTGTTTATCTTTGCCATTTTTTTTCTCTTTTGTTTTGTTTCTCCTTCTCTGGCTTATTCTATAATTCCCAGCAAAAACATTTAGATAAAAAAAAAGGAAGGGAAAAGAGGTAGAGGAAAGAGGAGGAAAACAAAAAAAAAATGTGAATATTGAAAAAGGAAAAAAAAATAGAGGAAAAGAACAAAAAAATGTATGAATTTGAAAAAAAAGGAAAGAAAAAAAACGCGAAGAAATAAATAAATAAAAAGTAATAATCACCGCTCACGACCAATACCCCCCCCAAACCCCCTTCAGTGACGTCATAACTTAGGCCTCTTGTCAGGTATAGGAAGAGTAGGTCGCAGAGTGCATAAATAAGTAATATTTTTCATGGCATTTAGCACCGTATCCCTCTCCCCCTCCCCCTCCCCCCTCCTTACTTAAATTTCCGTTAGTGAAAATGGGTTTTTTAAATCTATGGTGGATGGGAGTTAATATAGAAATTGTATTATTTGAAGGAATTTAAACTGTTGAATGAGACAGAAACTCAGATCAGAATGTATATGTGTGTTTGTGTGTGTGGTGTGTTGTGTGTGTGTGTGTGTGTGTCTGTTGTGTTGAGTGTGTCTGTGTGGTGTGTGTGTGAGAGAGAGTTGTGTTTGTGTGTGTGTGTGTGTGTATTTGTTTGTGTGTGTGTGTGAGTTTTGTGGTGTGTGTGTGTGTGTGTTGTGTGTTTGTGTGTCTGTGTGTGTGTGTGCGTGTGTGTATGAACAGATATTATAAGTTAGGAAAATCATAAGATTTACAATACAATATTCAAG
>NW_020870786.1:961043-971043 GCF_003789085.1 Penaeus vannamei | reverse complement strand
ATTATTATTATTATTATTATTATTATTATTATTATTGTTATTATTATTCACCTAGATTGATAAACTATCCTCCTTAAAAACCGAAATATTCCAAAATATGGATTGATTGCTAATCAAAACAACTTGGGCGAATCGACTTGGAATATTTCTTTGACTGTATTTTTTAGGGAACCAGCTAAAAAAAAAAAAAAAAAAAAAAAAAAAAAAAAAAAAAAAAAAAGGAGAGGACGGGAGAAAGAAGGAGAGGTAGAAGGAAGATGGTAGAAGGAAGAGACACGAAACAGGATGAAGCAGGAAGGAGAAGAAAAAGGAAGGGGAAAGGGTTATAATTAACAATAATTATGATAATTATGATAATAATATACTGTATATCAATGATATACAGTAAATATTATTGATAAAAATGAAAATAACTGTGATGAGAGGAAAAAAATATAATGATAATACTACAATTACTACTAATAACAATAATATTAATTATGATAACGATCATTATCACCATCATCATAATAATAATGGTAATAAAAATTATGGTAATAATGATAATAATGATGAAAGTAATAATAACAACGACAACAATAATAATATCACTGGCAGTAACAATAACAATGAGGATAATATAATAATATGATAATGGCAACAAATATAAGAACAAGAATGATAATGATAATAGTAATTATGATGATATCGGCAATGATAATATCAATGATAATAATAGGTATGATAGTAATGAGAATGATGATAAAAAACATGTTAAGAACAGCAATAATGAGGATAATGATAATCTTAATTAAAAAAAAACAATAGTGATGATAATAATAGGGATATTAATGAAAATGACATTGATGGTAATGAGAATGACAATTGTTAGAATAATGTAAATGATAATGACAATAATAACAATAACAACAATGATAATAATAGCGATAATAATAATAATAATAGTAACAATGACGATGATAATGATGTTGTTAATAATAGTGATGATGTTAATAATGATAATGATTTTGATAATAGAAATAATGATGAAAATAAAAATAATGATAAAAATAATCATCCTCATCATAATGACAACAATATTATTGATAACAAATAATATTAATAATAATAATAATATCATTATTATTGTTATTATTATCATTATCAGTATTATCATTATTATTATTATCATCATCATTATTACTATTATTATCATTATTATTATTATTATCCTTACACAGGTAATATTGAGTCTTCAGTAATATTATACATATTTGTTGAGTTGAATGCAAATTTGCCTCCGTGAGCCCAGAAACAAATTTTGAAAAGAAGATATTGTAAGCTCAGCAACGTAAATCAAGTGTAAAGTAAATCAAGTGAAATGTAAATCAAGTGTCAAGTTATGAAAATAAGTCAAATTATCTGGAACAGCGTTGTTAGTATAACTTTTCTCTTCGTAACCTCTTCCAGTATTTTGACGACTGGATGGCAAATTTCACGTTGGAATCATATGAACAATCATTTTAACATTACAAGGTTTTAAATGATGAAGATCATAATATAATTAGATCTCATCATGATAGTAATAGTTATAATAACGATGGTATTGATAATTACGAAATTGTTAATTGATATTCACAATAGTAATAATGATTGTGAGGATAATTATGACAATACTGCTAAGATTAGTGAATAATGTTCATAACGATGATAATAAAAACGATAATAATGATAACAATAATAGTAATAATAACTATGATAATGGTAATGATAATAACAATAACAGTGATGATAATGATCATTGAAATTATAATGATAATATCAAGATTGACAATAATGATAATGATAATAATGATGGTAATGATACATATAATGATAGTGTTAATAGTAATGATGATAATAATAATAGTAATAATAACAATGATAAGAGTAATCATGATAATAATATGATATAACAATAGTGATAATAATGATAATGATAACAATAACTTTGACATTGACAATTATAATAATGATATTTGATATTGATAATTAAAAAATAATAGTAATACTGATAATAATGTAATAAAAGTGACAACGACAACAACAATGATAATAACAACAATGATATCAACAACAACAACAATAATGATAATAACAATAATGAATAATGATTATAAAAATAATAGTAATTATGATAATGATGTAATAAAAGTAACAACGACAACAACAATGATAACAACAACAACAATAATAATAATAATAATAACAATTCAATAGCATAAACCAAAGCAAAAACAAGAAATAAGAGACTTAGAGAAGACTCAGCACTTTACATTGAATTCCAAAAGTTGTTGAGTTACTTTGTTCTTCAGGCGGTTGAACAAGTGATGCTGATTGTTATTTTGTTCATCACCTGAAGAAGGATTAACGCATCAATTTGATTCAAAACGTCCGTAGTGTTGTGGTTGTGGTTGTTTTTAAGTATATTTCTTTTTTACATCTTGTATAGTTTTTTTTTTTTTTTTTTTTTTTTGCCTCTGTCGTTGCAAATTATATTATCATTACAATTAATGTCGGTATTTTGTTTATCACGATTGTTGGTCGATGCTTTTACTTCTATCACCATTATGGAAAAAATACATTGTTCTTACTACTATATTTTACACTGGGAGAAAATAGCAACGTGCACTATGACATTCTAAAATTACAAGAGTCCAGTACAGTTCGTGGAATTCCCAAAGGTAAAAATCATAGGTAATACCGAACCACACATGACAACAATTTCAAAACATAGTTCACAGTATATTACATGACGCATTCTCTATCTCTCGCTATTCTTATTCATCTAAAGCCTTTGCGAAATTCCCCAGTCATGATCTCTAAATATAAAATACCTGATTTAAAATGGATAATGTTCGTATCCCCAGAAGCAAACTACACTTAGTTCCAGGGCAGTATTTACCTCTCTGTGCCCAAGGCAAGGGTCGTTGTACAGTCTTGGGTGTAATTAAGAACTTTGTCATGGAGGTTCCTGGCTTCGGTTCCACGCACTGAACCACCTGTCATTTGTCCTTGCCTTGCCATCTGTCACTGCGTGCAGTTCTTTCGAGAGGACATAGAAGAGAGGGCAGGTTTGCTTTAAAGCAGTTGTGGAGTTCATCATCCTGGCCTGACTGTATTGTTCCCTCAACTTTCTTTTCTGTCTCTCTGTCTCTGTCTCTGTCTCTCTGTCTCTCTCTCTCTGTCTCTCTCTCTCTCTCTCTCTCTCTCTCTCTCTCTCCTCTCTCTCTCTCTCTCTCTCTCTCTCTCTCTCTCTCTCTCTCTCTCTCTCTCCTCTCTCCTTCTCCCTTCTCCCTTCTCCCTTCCCCTTCCCCTTCCCCTTCCCCCTTCCCCCTCCCCTTTCCCCCTCCCTTCTCTTCTCCCTCTCCCCCATAACTTTGTAAGTCATTGTCTACGCGTCAAAATTCCTAATATTAAGTGTAATTTGTGTTTATCAGTTTACCGAGAGAAATCACTGTCAGGTATTTTCCCACATGAATGATTGATAATTTCCAGCCAAATTTCAGAGAATGGCGTCAAGGCAGTACGTAATTGCGCTCTAATTTGCTGAGAAATAACAATAATGCAAGGGAGAAGAGAAAACCCACACAATGGAATGGTCGGTAAACAATGTCAGATCAGTTATTCGAGATCGGTCCGTGATGAATCTTTCGTCGGAGGCCATTAAAGTGTTATGTTCCTAATAAGAATAAAGAAAGCAGACATTAGAACTAAAACAACAAAGACGAAAATACAAAATGCAAATACTAATACGTTTTATTGAGTCTTTTGGGTCTAAAAATAAGCCTTAATACCTCTCGGTTTTACCTTATACCATTTTCAAATGAGTTTCATTCTAAGATATCTTTTAAATACTCCTTAAATGACCAAAAAGAAAAGTTACAAAATCAGAGATAGGAAGTATTTAGCATTTTAACATGGTAACGAGCTGAGTGGACAGGTTGGTACTTGGAATTCGGCAACAAATGATAATTATAAGAAATTGCAGATAAGGACGCTGCATATAAACCCTAATAATAATATAATAATAATAATAATAATAATAATAATAATAATAATAATAATAATAATAATAATAATAATAATAATAAAAATAATAATGATAATGATAATGATAATGATAATGATAATAATAATAATAATAATACGATTAACTGTAACACGACAAAATGCAAGGTTGTTAGCAAAAAAGAAAGCCGAAAATGCGAGTTGCGAATAGTTTGCTTAAAGAAAATGGCAAATGTAATAATGAAATTCGTAGGCACATAGAATTAGCATAGTTTTCGTATAATAAACAGAAGATCACGAAGGATTGCAAACTCTTTGGAAACGAAAGTATGAATACTAGAATATTATATATCCATTTTACAATCTGGCAGCGAATACTAGACAATGAAACAGAAACAGAAACAGAAAAAAAAAATGTTTTTTTCAGACAGATAAATAAGATATGGACAGAACATACAGCAAACGAGGAGGTTCTTAAGATAAAAAAAACAAACTGTTAGATATCATTAAATATCATCAGGAAGAAACATCAATTCTTGGGACATAGAATGCGGAAAGGACTGAAAAAACTCACACTACACAGAGGGAGACAGTGACTACGTACCTGAAAATAGGCAGACCGAGTGCATGACAAAGGGAATACCACCAAGGGCAAATGAACCGCAGGAGCAGGGTCTACTAAAGACAACAAAGAACAGAGAGTTGTGGAGAATCATGACCATCGATAAGGTACCTAGAAAGAAAATGGATGAGATTGATGATTATGATAATGATAATAAAAATATTGATAACAACATAACAGTTGTAACAATAATGGCAATATTAATAATGATAATGAAAATAGCATTAGTAGTGATAATAAACAATAACAATAACACTAATTGTAGTCACAATAATAACACAAAAAAACGGAAATATGACACTTGTTGCTTAAAGTCCTCAGTAATGTTTAATATATGAATGCGGCAGTCTGTTAATTTATAAGTATTAGAAATTTGATAATTTTGAAAGTGATATTCATATTACTTTAATCGAATGGTTTACATATTACACTTTTTTCACAGAGGTGGTCTTACGAATTTCTAGATTGGGGCAAAGTAATTTCAATATCATTCTCGACGTTTCTGAGATTACCGCGCATTAAAATTCATTTCCAATTCTTATTTTCTTCAGTAGTTCCTAAATTTTGGCCGTGTCCATTTAATCGTATTTTATTCTATTTTACTTTTTTATGATAACATATTTACATTATCGATGTTTCTATAAGGTATCCATGATTCGAACGAGGCCAAGAGAGCAGGTATGGGTGTCATAAGGGGAGGGGATTTAAAGATTTTTAAAGATTTAGTTTTAATTCCATTTGTTACAATGGATATTCTTTGCTGTGAAATACTGTCTGTTTTATTTTTTGCCCAAATCCCCCCTGTGTGCAAGGAATGGCCGGGGTTACCACTCACTGGCCGGGCGTGGGATTGAACGCAGGTCCGCAAGATTGCTAGACCAGCACCTTACCGCTTCGCCAGCACAGCACACAGGAGGGAGGGGGGTTGGGGGTTGGAAGGGAGGGGAGGGAGAGGAGAGGAGAGGAGAGAGAGAGAGGAGAGGAAGGAGAGAAGAGGAGAGGAGAGGAGAGGAGAGGAGAGGAGGGGAGAGGGGGCTGGAAGGGAGGGGAGGGGAGAGAGAGGGGCTGGGGGTTGGAAGAGGAGGGGGAGGAGAGGAGGGGCTGTGGGTTGGGGTAGGAGCATCCGGGAGAGATATGGGTCAGAGCAGCATCGTGGCGGCGGCGGCGGCGACCCCCAGCATCCATAAGCATCGGGATGAGATGAGAGTAGTTTCTCCCTTGGTGATGCTGTCGACGCTGTAGTCTCTCTCTCTCTACGGCCCTCTCTCCCTCTCTCTAGTGTTCCTTCTGTTTTTTCCCCCTCCGTTTATCCTCTTCTTCCTCACTGCTTCCCCTCTCTCTATTCTATCTTTCTCATTATCTCCTTATCCCCTTCTTCCTTCCTCTTCTTTCTTTACTCCGCTTCCTCTTTCCTACCATTTTCCTCTTCTTACCGCTCTTCAAACTTTATCCTCACCCCTTCCCCAACTTTCTCCACTCACGCTGTATTCCCACCCCCCCCTCCCCCTCTCTCTCCTTCTCGTCTCTTCATATTTATCCTTCTCTTCCCCTTATTCTCTCTCCCATCTCTCTCGACTCCCCGCTTCTCCCTCCTCCCTCTTCCCAAATTTATTATACACCCCCATCCTTCGTTTCTTTGTGCTCTTATGACCTTTGGCTGACCCCCTGGCCCCGAAGAGACAGACACACTGACAGACAGACAAAAGAATAGACAGGTAAAGACAAAGAAGAGGAGAGTAAAAACTCAATATATAAAATAAGACTCCAGAAAAGTGGAACATTAAGGACGAGAGAGAGAGAAAAGCAATAAGACAAGCTACTTGATTACAACCATTATGATTTGGTGGACAAGATCGAATACTCTCTTAAATCAGCGAATGGTTGATTATCGAAAATAAGCACATTTGATTACCCAGATTACTACATATACAAAGTATCGATAGTAGATTAATGTAAATTTACTAAAAACCTATGAAATCTAGTCTCTCTAGTCTCGCCCTTTCTCTGCAAGTCACGTTTTCCACGAGATTACTTCCGTAAACAAAGCGACCAAGAGTAAGCTCATGATAGAGAGAAACGCATGCAAAAAAGGGGAATCAGGAACAACAACAAAAAACGAGGGGGATATAATAACTAATGATAAACGGGAAGCAGACAGAAGGAGAGAGGGGTGGGGTGGGAATCAGGAACAACAACAACAAAAAACGAAGGGGAAAAAATAACTGATGATAAAAGGGAAGCAGACAGAAGAGGAGAAGGCTATATATGGCGAGTTAGGATATGGGTCAGCTATCAAGCCTCTAGGGTAGGGGGTAGGGAGGAGAGGGGAGGGGGGGGTCATGTAAAGTGCTTGTCTTTCAAACTATACCTCGGTTAATGTTTTTAACTGACATTGTTTTTTTCATTTCTGTTTATTCCTCTTTTTTATTTTGTTTTATTACTTCCTTTATTGTGGAGGCATCTTTCTAAAATCCGCGTAATAGTTTTTTTGTGTTCATGTTTGTAGACTTTTCGAAACTGGTTAGCATTCGTCTCAATGTCTGTATAGTATGATTTCAGTTTTATATCTCTATTATATATATCTATTTTATATATCTTTATTATAAATGCTCTCTTCTTTGCCTTTTCGCCTCTCGTCGAATAATTGTTTGTTTGTCTGCCTCGTATAGCCTTTTGAATTATGTGTTGGCAAATACGCACATATATGCACATATATATGTCTGTCTGTGTGTGGATGTTTTTGTGTATGCAAAACACACACACACAGACACACACACACACACACACACACACACACACACACACACACACACACACACACACACACACACACACACACACAACACACACACACACACACACACACACAACACACACACAAACACACACACACACGCACACTCGCACATATACTATTTAATACTTAATTATACTAGTCTTCATCAATTACACATCAAAAAACTTTTTATCAAACTACCTCCAACCTCTGTTCAAAATTTAAAAAACAAACAATTCACACCGCACACCTATATAAATGGGCGCCACGGGTGTTCAATGGAGACAGGCAATTGCCCATTCTCTGCCCCCCTCCCCCCCCTGTTCGTCTCTCACGCGTTATGATCTTTATGAGAGAAACTAACGCTTATTTTATGAGACATGTAAAGTTATGGATATAAAGGAAAGTGTTAACGATTTTTTTCAAGCGGTGGGAACGATAAAAATGTAATTAAGATTATTTAAAGGCACATTATGAATGAAAAGTGATAACTGGCACATTCAGGAAATCAAAGAATTATGAATGAAGAATAAGTATTTACTATTATATCAGCATCGTTATTGTCATCACAATCATCAGTACGATTTGTTGCCAATATCGAAACGGTTATCATTATCATTATTGCTTTATTCATTTAATATTTATATATATATATATATATATATATATATATTAATATATATATATATATATATATATATTTTTTTTTTTTTTTTTTTTTTTTTTTTTTTTTTTTTGGGGGGGGGGACATGTCTTAACTATTTTGTTATCATTGTCATTGTCAGTGTTATCATAATAACCACAAATACCATTACCATTACCGTCATTTTCTCCATTACATGAACATTCGATAAGTCGTTAACCCAATTATACCGTATACATCTAACCTAGGCATTTAAACTACAAGCATCAAGTTAAATGGAATGTACAACAGTTCTTTTAGTTTCACTCGGTTCATCATCAACTTTCTGGTACTTATGTAGATGAGTTGTTCACGGTAGTTAGCGCATGGTAGGTAGGTCTACTGCCTCGCATCAGAACAAATTAGGCCTATCCGCCACATTATGAAAGTTATTGGGTCTCGAAAGAAAATTAACTTTGCTTTTTTATCGATACTTGAACCTCTGTGGAAGAGGAGTTTGTCTGGAGATGAGAAGCTTTTTTTTTTTTTTTTTGTAATTTATCACAAAGTAGAGATTAGGAAGACAGGAAAATGGTGGAAGACAAGTGAGGAAAATTCCTAAAGAACCTGAGGAAAGACAAAGGTAAGAGAGAAGAGAAGGTGAAGGGCAAACAAGAGACAGAAGAGGAGAGGAGAGAGAGAGAGGGAGAGGGAGGAGAGAGAGAGAGGGAGAGGGAGGAGAGGGAGAGGGAGGAGAGAGAGAGAGAGAGGGAGAGGGAGGAGAGAGTTAACTTTTTTAAAGTTTGAAATAGAGTCTGGGGGTAGTTTGGTAACAATCTGTGAAGTGTAATTATTTAAAATCATGTATTAAAAGTTATTAGTGCCCTTATTTCAATAGATTTTTTCTGGTCGGAGCTACTGCCTTACAGTGATCGGTTATCCTGTGCTTACTCATGGTTGATGAGGAGACACTCACAGGCTATAGAAAGACGATCCATCAACTAACTGACAAGAAACTAATTATTTCTGCCTGTCACCCCCGACTCGTCAACGTGAACCATCTATTATCATCGCGATTTCTATCTTTATTGCTGTCATTATTTTTTTTCCGTCACTGCGCCATGTCACCGCCAGATGTCACTTGTCTCGAAGAACATAGCAGAAACATCCGGGACTTTCTGAGTTCATTTCCCCGCCGCCATGTCTTGCTCTCCGGCGCCACCCGCACCTTGGGCGATGTTTATCCTTTCGGATCCACCTCCTAACATGCCATCCTTGGCTAATTGTAACATTGTTCTATCCATCGGACATCGTAGTCTTGATCGAAACAACATCTGCTTTCATTTCTGTATGGATTTTCTTTTTATTTTGGTACTATTGGTCAAGACATTCCCCCGCTAACGTCACGGGTAATGGTCCGTTTTTCTTGGAATCTCTGTGTTTTGAATCCGGTGCAAGTGATCGTTCGCGTAACTGTAGGCGACGGATACCTGCAGGCGAGGGTCGAGTTGAGTGTTCGGGTTACTGCTCGCTCGGTTTGCATGCATGTTTATCTGTTTAATTTCTTTAATTTGTTAGGTTCTAGTGTTGTTGTTTTTATTATTTTTATTATTATTATTATTATTATTATTATTATTATTATTATTATTATTATTATTATATATATATTATTATTATATTATTATTATTATTGTTATTATCATTATTATTAATATTATTATTATTATTATCATTATTATCATTATTATTATTATTAATATTATCAGTATCATTATTATCATTATTATTATTATTTTTGTTATTATTATTATTATTATTATTATTATTATTATTTATTTATTATCAGGTTATCGACAATATTATTATTGTTGTTGTCTACTATCATTAGTTTTATCACTGTCTTCCTTATCATCATCATATCATACCATTATCGATTCACTCTAGCTGAGCA
>NW_020870786.1:928543-951043 GCF_003789085.1 Penaeus vannamei | reverse complement strand
ACTCAGCATACAAATATTGCGCCATCCATTTCCTTTCCTGAAGATAATCCACTTATCTCTCCCTGTGACGAGACACAATTGGCGACAGGTATTCTAAGCTGATTAGCAAGTCACGACTCCAGGTGCCTTCATTTGCATATTTTGCCAACTGTCATTGTAAAATGCAGATGAAATAGATCAAGAAATGTGTGCGTGTGTATGTAATATACATACATACATATTATATATATATAAGATTAGGTATATAGATAGATATGTGTGTTTATGTTGTGTGTTTGTGTGTGTGTTGTTGTGTGTGTGTGTGTGCGTGTGGAATGTTGTGTGTGTGTGTGTGTGTGTGTGTGAATGAATTGTGTGTGAATCTACGGTACAGGAAATATACAGTGACCATTAGAAACACAAATCTGACTTACCATAACATTCAAGAGTCAGTTACAGATACGGTGGCAGGATGAGTGACAGCGTGACCTCACCTCAGATAAGACACACACACACACATGCACACAAATATATATATATATATATATATATATATATATATATATATATATATATAATATAATATATGTATGTATGTATGTATAGATGTAAATGATTGTAATGTACAGATAGAGGATAAATAGATAGATAGATAGATAGATAGATAGATAGGAGGAGAGAGAGAGAGAGAGAGAGAGAGAGAGAGAGAGAGAGAGAGAGAGAGAGAGAGAGATAGATAGATAGATAGATAGATAGATAGAGAGAGAGAGAGAGAGAGAGAGAGAGAGAGAGAGAGAGAGAGAGAGAGAGAGAGAGAGAGAGAGAGAGAGAGGAGAGAGAGGACGCATTCAGCCACTACAGAAACAAATTTAAAATGCAAAAGAGAAGAGTAAGATACCGTGCAAGCAATGTGCTAGCGAGGTAATCAAACTAAGCCACCAGTCCAAGCCACACCACCCATACCAACCAAGCCACACCACTCACCCCATCCGGGACACCAGGCTAAGCAACACTGTACGCAAATCCAAGCCACATCACCCCCCCCCCAAGCCACCAGTCCAACCTTTGACGCCCCCCCCCCCCATCCATCCAAGCCACTTGACCAAACCACACAAACCCAGATTCACACCATTCAGTCAACCAAGCAACCAGACACAAGCTACACCATCCGACCCACCCACCAAGCCACAACATCCACCCGCCTAAACCACCCACCAAGCCGCCCACTCGTCACCCACCCAAGCCACTCATCTAACCTACCCACCCAAGATACAACATCCACCCACTTAAACCCACAACCACCCAGCCACCACCCACCACAGCCCCCATCCACACCACCGACTCAAGCCACTCATCCACACCACCGACTCAAGCCACTCATTCACACCACTCACCCAGTCATCCAAGCAACCCAGATCAAAGCCACATCCCTCGAATCAGGATTTTCAAGGTTAGGCGAGAAGGAGGAGGAGGAGGTACAGGATGATGGAGGAGGAGCAGGAGGAGGTAGAGGGGGGAGAGGAGGTAGAGAGAGGAGGAAGAGGAGGAGGTAGAGGGGGGAGAGGAGGTAGAGGGAGGAGGAGGAAGAGGAGGAGGGGTAGAAGGAGGTAGAGGAGGAGGAGGAGGAAAAGGAGAGTAGGAGGGGGAGAGAGAGGGGAATGGAGGAGGAGGAAAGGAGGTAGGAGGGAGGAGGAGGTAGAGGGGATGGAGGAGAAGTAGAAGAGGAAGAGGAGGAGGAGATGTAGAAAGAGGAAGAGGTAGGAGGAGGAGGAGGAGGAAGAGGAGGTAGAGGTAGAGAGAGAGAGAGAGAGAGAGAGAGAGAGAGAGAGAAGAGAGAGAGAGAGAGAGAGAGAGAGAGAGAGAGAGAGAGAGAGAGAGAGAGAGAGAGAGAGAGAGAGAGAGAGAGAGAGAGAGAGAGAGAGAGAGAGAGAGAGAGAGAGAGAGAGAGAGAGAGAGAGAGACAGACAGAGAGAGACAGAGAGGAGAGAGAGAGAGAGAGAGAGAGAGAGAGAGAGAGAGAGAGAGAAGAGAGAGAGAGAGACAGAGAGAGAAGGAGAAGAGAGAGAGAGAGAGAGAGAGAGAGAGAGAGAGAGAGAGAGAGAGAGAGAGAGAGAGAGAGAGAGAGAGAGAGAGAGAGAGAGAGAGAGAAAAGATAGATAGAGAGAGAGAGAGATAGAGAACGCAGTGTGTAGTTACTCTGTAATTGCTTACGAGTTTTTGGTTTATTACAATTATTTTCGTTCCTCTTCTGCCTTGGTTCGTTGGCCACTGGGTGCTTCAGGTATATATATATTTTTTTTATAGGATATAGTTCATTGTCCTTTTCGACTGCAATTTCGTGTTCTATTTCGAGTAGGGTCCCTGTCTGTGGGGTTGTGTCTGTCCACCTGTCTGTCTGTCTGTCTCTGTGTATTTTCTGTCTGGTGTGTATGTGTGTGTGTGTGTGTGTGTGTGTGTGTGTGTGTGTGTGTGTGTGTGTGTTGTGTGTGTGTGTGTTGTGTGTGTGTGTGTGTGTGTGTGTGTGCGTGTGTGTGTTGTGCGTGTGGTGTGTGTGTGCGTGTGTGTGTGTGTGTGTGTGAGCCTCTCTATTCGCGCGCGTGTGACTATACAAAAATAAGCACTTGTATGTGATTGAAACCACAAACCACCAACCCCCCCCCCCCACCCTCCCTCGCCGACACCACATTCCCCATACATCATATGCACCTCCGCCGCCCGCCCCCGCCGCCCATACATCCAGTCACATCACCCATCGTCAGAAATCGTGATCTGCGCGTTATTTCGAGATTACTACCCGCCCCCTTCCCCCCTTCCTCCCTCCTCTCCCTCTCCCTCTCTCTCTCCCCTCTCCCCTCCCTCTCCCCCCCTCCCTCCTCCTCCCTCTCCCCCTCCCCCTCCCTCCCTCCCTCTCCTCCCCCTTACCCCGTCCTCCCTTCCCTCTCCCTCCCCTCCCCTCCCTCTCCCCCTCCCTTCCCCCTTCCCCTCCCCTCTCCCTCCCCTCCCTCGCCCCCTCCCTCCTCCCCAGAGACCACAAGGTTACCACCAACCACGACCATCGCCCCTGGACAAGTCGTGATTCAGACACATCATAATAACGACCTGTAATAAAAGAAAAGAAGGCAATGACGCTCTCCCTGTCCGGTTAATGGGCGTGATGGCTTTGATATCGAGCGACACCAATTTCTGTTTTTGTCTTTTTGTTTTTATTTATTTTTTGTATGTTTTTTTTTTTTCGTTTGAGGTACCAGCACCAGTGGGACGAGAACTTTGCTTTTAACTTGTTTTCATTTCTGATTTCTATTTGCTAATTTTTTTTGAAATGTAATCATTGCACCTATTTCTTGTTTCCCATTCTGAATTCTTGTTTCTATTGCTAAGATTGCTAATTTTCTGTCTCGTTTGTCTTTGCTATTCTCTTGTTTCTATTGTAATTTCTTGTCCTATTGCTAATTTTTCTCTATTGCTAATTTTTTCTTGTTTCTTTGCTAATTCTTTCTTGTTTCCTATTTTAATTTTCTTTGTTTCTATTGCTAATTTCTCTTGTTTCTATTGCTAATTTCTTGTTTCTATTGCTAATTTCTTGTCTCTATTGCTAATTTCTTGTTTCTATTGCTAATTCTTTCTATTGCTAATTCTTTTTCTTGTTTCTATTTCTATTTGAATTTCTTGTTTCTATTGCTAATTTTCTTGTTTTCTATTTGCTGATTTCTTGTTGCTAATTTCTTGTTTTCTTTTGCTAATTTTTTCTATTGCTAATTTCTTGCTAATTCTTGCTTTAATTTCTTGTGTATTTCTTTGCTTCTTTGTTTCTATTAATTTTTGTTGCTAAATTGTTCTAATTGCTAATTTCTTATTGCTAATTGCTAATTTTTTGTTTCTATTGTAATTTTTTTCTATGCTATTGCTTCTTGTCTCTATTGCTAATTTTCTTGTCTCTATGCTAATTCTTTCTCTATTTCTAATTTTCTTTTTCTGTTGCTAATTTCTTTGTCTCTATGCTTTCTATTTCTGATTTCTGTTCTTTGCTAATTCTTTTGGTAATTTCTTGTCTCTATTGCTAATTTCTTTCTTTGATAATTTTTTTGCTATTTTTGGGGGGGTGGATAATAGTCAATGATGACAGTGGTGATAAAATGTCTCATTTCAGTGTATTTAATCGGTTTGGTTTCTTATGCTATTTTTAGTAGGGGAAAATATTTCCAAGATTATGATAAGACACATGTGAAGTTTCTCTCTCTATCTACTTATCTATTTCCCCTCCCCTCTCTCTCTCTTTCTATTTCTTTCTCTCTCTCTCTCTCTTTCTCGTCTGTTCTTTCTCTCTTTCTTTCCTGTGCCCTCCATTATAAGGAGAGAGAGAGAGAGAGAGAGAGAGAGAGAGAGAGAGAGAGAGAGAGAGAGAGAGAGAGAGAGAGAGAGAGAGAGAGAGAGAGAGAGAGAGAGAGAGAGAGAGAGCACAATAGAGATTGAGAGTGACCTCTTCAACCTTCCCTTCATTGGTGAAATGACATTAAGCCTAGATTAATAGCTGCATTGTACGGATAGTCGCCCTTGAGTGTGGTTAGATGTAGGCTAAAGATTTAAAAGTCGAAAGAAAGCGAAATGTCAGGCTAAGTGAATACGACCCTGTTGTAGTAATGACCCTTATCCAACGTACAAAGTCAGACCGATTTATAACACCCATGAGCCTTATCCAACGTACAAAGTCAGACCGAATAGTTAATAGCAATTACCTATAACATCCTAAATTGAGAGAGAGAGAGAGAGAGAGAGAGAGAGAGAGAGAGAGAGAGAGAGAGAGAGAGAGAGAGAGAGAGAGAGAGAGAGAGAAAAGTATTGTATCTCCCCAAAACCACATCTTTAGCGAAAATCGACTTTTTCCAGGAAAGTGTATACTGTATAGGCCTCGAGATAATACAACAATGGCGACTATGCTTCAGTAACTACCTCGTGAGTGATTCGCTTAAAACAGTACTTGGAGCATTAACTACGTGGTTAACTATACCTGGTGGAACTGATAGAGCGCTCCGGAGTTCAGAGACGCAGACAAAAAAAAAAAAAAAAAAAGAGGGGGGGGTGGCTTGGCTTTGTTAAGGACGTTCATTCAACCAGTGCCTTTTTGTGACCTCCGAGATAGAGTCAGGTGAGCTGATGAAGGTCGCGGAGAAAGGTCACGGCGGCGCAGACATGATTATACCCCCCTCGAGACACTGGGACAGGAGCACACGCACAGTCATGTACACACGGGCAGGAATTGGAGTATATTTGTACATGCATATACTGCAGATGTAGTTGATTTATACGCACAGACCCATGCACGCTCACACAGATAAACATAGACACACACACAGACACACACACACACACACACACACACACACACACACACACATACACACACACACACACACACATACACAGACATCGCATGCAACGGAATGCCGTGCAAGTTGAAAGGTCACCTGCCAGATGCCATTCGTTCGTCAGCAGGTCAGAGGTCAAACGAGGGACTCAAAAGAAGGTCAAATGGCGTAGCTATGAGAAATATGCGCATTGGCAACCTTATGGGTAATCCAGTTCGTATTCAGCTGAATGGATAAAGGAAATGCGAAACAGAGGATGCAGACATAAATAGGAAAGAGAGTAATACAACCAGAATAGGATAAAAAACGACGAAAAGAAATTATGTCAATTAACAGGGGTTGTCTTAATTAGTCATACGCCAATAACAACTTATGTCAATTAATAGAACTAGTCTTAATTAGTCATACGCCAATAACAACTAGTTAATTAATAGAACTTGTCTTAATTAATTATACGCCAATAACGTCTATCCTTAATTCAAGTTGGAAAAGTGAAGATATTGGAATTTCATGCAGCAAATATTGTTGTCATCATCATTATTACTGTTTTTATTTTTGCTATTATGTTTATCATTATCATAATTACCATTATCATTATTATCATTATCATATTAATGATTATGATCATGATGTTATTAATAATAATGATCATCATTATAATATTCATTAGTAATAGTATTAATAGTACTGATGTTGTTATTGAGTTTCTTATTGTTATCATTATTATCATCATTATCATATATATATATGGGTATGGATATAAGTTTTTTCATCAGTATCATCATTCACTGAAAATAATTCCTTTTACAATTGTTATTAATACCATAAATGCAATGATTTCTGTCACCTGCAAAATTTGAAACAATAAAATACAAGAATTCGAGACAAAAGAAAGAGAGAAGGGAGAGAGAGAGAAGAGAGGGAGATAGGAGGGAGATAGGGAGAGGGAGAGAGAGAGAGAGAGAAGAAAGGAGAGAGAGAGAGAGAAGAGAGGAGAGAGAGAGAGGGAGGGAAAGAGAAGAAAGAGATGTGTGTGTGTGTGTGTGTGTGTGGTGTGAGAGAAGGAAGAGAAGAGAATGAGAGAGATGAGAGAGAGAGAGAGAGATGAGACGAAAGAGATAGAGAGAGAAGAGAGAGAGAAAGAGACGAAGAGAGAGGGAGGAAGATTAGAGAGAAAAAGATCAAGAGAAATAAAGAAAGAGAGAGAGATTAAGAAGAGAAGAGAGAGTAGAAGAAAGAGAAAACGAGAGAGTTAACGAGAGAGAGAGAGAGAGGAATAGAGATAAGATAGCAATTCTCACGACGAAAATAAACAATGTTATGAACACTGGCAAAATAAAATTATTCCAATAGCTCCATTCAAAGAAATGACAACAAATTGAAATTGATATCGTCAGCAGGATGCATGGTTAAATGTATCAATGATATCTGGACTCACGGAGGTGTACATAGGATAAAATTAATAAGAATTATGTTGTAATTTCATATAAATGCCTTGTGGAACACAACACACACACAATGAGAGAGAGAAGAGAGAGAGAGAGAGAAGAAGAAAGTGAAGAGGACCCGAGAGAGGGAGAGAAAGAGAGAGAGACAGAGAATTAGAAAAAAGAGAATATTCTCTTTACTTCCCATCCACCTTCCATCCCTTCTTCCTCCCCCCCCCCCCCCCCCGCCCTCTTCGTGATCCGCACTCCTCTACCTCACCCCCCCCCTCTCGGCCCCCCTCCCCCTCCTTATGACGAAGCACAAGCACACAAAGACAAAAGGGGGAGGGGGAGGGAGGGGGTTGGAAGAGGGCGAAATGAGGAAAAAGGAAAGAAAGGGAATAGGAATTGGGAGAGAAGAAAAGGAGGGAGAAGGGAAGGAGAATGGGAATAGGAGGAGAGAAAAGAGGGAGAAAGAGAGGGAGATAAGAAACAGGAGGAGAACACGCGCGCGCGCGCTGAGTTGAGAATCCACAGAGAAGGCGAGACGGTGAGAGAACAAAACACAAGAACGAGAGAAGAAAAGAAGAGAGAAGAGAGAGAGAAGAGGGGGAGAGAGAGAGAGAGAGAGAGAGAGAGAGAGAGAAGAGAGAGAGAGAAGAGGAGAGAGAGAGAGAGAGAGAGAGAGAGAGAGAGAGAGAGAGAGAAAGAGAAAAAAAAAAAGAAAAGAGAGGAGAGAGAAACACACACACACATAGAGAGAGAGAGAGTTGAGAGAGAAGGCGAATGGGGACAAAGGGAGAAGAGAGGATGGAGAGAAGGGGGAGGAGGGGGAGGAGGAAGGGGGAGAAGGGAAGAGACTAAGGAACTGTGACGACCACTGCTTCGTGACGTCTCTGTGACGGGAGTAAAGCCACAGCCCAAGGTCGTGAGAGAAGGGGAGGGAAAGGAAGGAAGAACGTGTGAAAGAGACGGTGATAATGACTGGAAGAAGATGAGGAGGGAGAGAAAGGGAGGAGGAGGGAGGAAGAGAAAGGGGAGGGAAGGGGAGGAAGGGAGGAGAGAAGGAGGAGGGAGGGGGGAAGGAGGAGGGAAGGGGAGGAAGGGAGAGAGGAAAAGGGGGAGGGGAAAGGGGGAGGAAGGGGAGAAGGGAGGAAGAGAAGGGAGGAGGAAGGGGAAGGAAGGGGGAAGAGAAGGGAGAGGAAGAGAAAGGGAGGAGGGAAGGGGAGGAAGAGAAAGAAGAAGGAAGAGAAATTAGGAGGGAAGGGAGGAAGAGAAAGAGGAGAGGGAACGGAGATGAGAAGAAGAAGAAAGGGAGCTGGAGAGATGGAGAAGAGAATGTTTTTAAAATATGACAAAAAATAATCGATATGAATAATAAATGGTGAGAGAAGGAGAGGGAAAGGAAGAAAGAACGTGTGAAAGAGACGACGATAATGAATGGAAGAGAAGAGAGAAGGAAGAGAAAGGGAGAAGGGAAGCATGACGATGGTGGTGGACGGGATGGTGATGATGGTGGGAAAGAATTTGATAAAAGATAATAAAAGCTAGAGACAGAAGAGGTTGAAGAGAAAGAAAGAAGATAATAATGCGTATAATGAATAAATAACAACAACATTATCACCAATATCCCCACGACCAACAACAACAGTAACAACGACAACAAAATTACCACTATCACCACACCAAACAAAGTCAACAAGAAAACAAAGTACAACACCAACAAAATCCCAACAAAAATCACCACACAAGCACCAGCAAAGACAAACAAGCACAGGATAACAACAATAAGAACAAAAACCAATAAAGATACAACAAGAACAAAGACTACAAACAAAGACAACAACAAAGATAACAACACCACCAACAGCAAGAACTAACCACCACAAACACCACAAAGACACAAAAACAAAGACAATAACACAACAAAATCACCTCCACAAACAAAGACAACAAAAAAAAACAAAAGATAACAACAAAACAAAGACCATAACACCAACAAGGAAAATCACCACCACAAGCACAGCAAAGACAACAAGAACAAGGATAACAACAACAGGAAAAAGACCAACAACAAAGATATCAACAACAAGAAAATCACCACCTACATCACCACAACAAAGACAACAACAAACAAAACAACACCAACAAAATCACACAACAACACCAGCAAAGACAACAAGAACAAGATTAACAACAACAAGAACAAAGACAACAACAAAGATAACAACACCAACAAACACCAACAGAATCACCACCACCAATAAGAAACAAAAACAAAAACCAAAACAAAGAGAACAACACTACAGACTGGGGAAAGCATGGAAAAATCCCCACCACCAAACAAAGACAACAGGAAAAACTAAGACATACACCAATAAAATACCACTACCAACAAAGACAACAAATAGATAAAGGGTATGAGCATAGGATTGAAGAAGCAAGGCACCAACAATGGAAAAGTCACCAGGCCACGCATCCAAACAGCAAGACAACAAAACAAGGATGGAGAGAGAGGGCAGAGCGAAGCAGAAGACCATAAACACACAACAAAATCTACGCACCACCAACAAAGACAGACAAAAGAACAAATGATTAACAACAAGAACAAAGAAAACAACACCAACAAGAAAATTCATCACCGAGACAACAAGGAGGCAACAAAAAAACAAAGTAACAACAAAATACAAAAGACCAACAAACACCAACAAGAAAATCACCACCAGCAACAAAGAACAACAAAAACAAAGATAGAAACAATAACAAAAGAGTCATAACACAACAAGAAAATCACCACCACCAACAGAAGACACAAAAAAACAAAGGGATACAACAGAACAAAGGACAACGAGACAACACCAACAAAATCACCACCACCAACAAAGACGACAAAAAAAACGAAAAGAGACAACGAAGAAAGCAAAGGATAACACCAACAAAGATAAATCACGGCTAGCCACACCAAACAGAAGACGTAACAACGGAGCCAAGCAAGAAAATCCACACGAGAGCGAGGCGAGTTACACAAAAGAGAAAAACCACCAGCAAAGACTCCCACAAAAAAAAACTTCCCTCAGATCCCAGACGAGGAAAGGCAACTTCTCCTTTCTCAAGACATTTTCTCGCCCCTTGAGACTCCCACGACCGAGAGGCGTCCTTCGGCTTTTTTCATTCCTTGGAAAAAGGATTCTGAGACGAAGGGAAGTCCGTGGAGGAGAGAGAGGAGAGGAAAAGAAAAAAAAAGATAAAAAAGGGAGGTGGAGAAGTAGAATAGGAGAGAAAAAATAAAAATGGGAGGTGGAGAAGAAGAAAGAGAGAGGAAAGATTTAAAAAAATGGGAGATGGAGAAGTAAAAGAGGAGAGAAAAGATAAAAGAGGGAGATGGAGAAGAAGAAGAGGAGAGGAAAGATAAAAAAAAAACGGGAGGTGGAGAAGTAGAAGAGGAGAGAAAAGATAAAAAGGGGGATGGAGAAGAAGAAAGAGGAGAGAAAGATAAAAAGGGAGGTGGAGGAGAAGAAGAGGAGAGAAAAGATAAAAGTGGAGATGGAGATGGAGAAGAAGAAGAGGAGAGGAAAGATTAAAAAAAAAAAACGAGAAATGGAGAAGTAGAAGAAGAGAGAAAAGATAAACAAGAGAGATGGAGAAGAAGAAGAAAAAATGTTTTGAGGGAGCTGGAGAGATGGGGTGATGTTTTTAAAATATGATTGAAACAAAACAAAACAAAACAAAAAAAGAATATGAATGATGAATGGTGGATAGAAAGATATTTTTAAAACATTATAGAAAAAAAGAAAGAATATGAATGATAAATGGTAGAGAGAAAACAAATGAATATAATAATAAGTACATGAGACAATATCACAAAAATGTGTGCATTTGTAAGATTAATCGCATAATCACAACGATAAAGATGTGAATAATGAAATAATGAACAGTGTTGATAATGAAAGTTTTCTTAAACACGAAACAGAGATAGAGATAGAGATAAGAATAAGGAAGTCATTGGATAATAACATTGCAAATCACGAAAGATACAATTCTCTATATTAATGATGATGATTGTGATTGATACGATCGCCAATAATAAAAGCAAAGATGATTGGAAAAAAAGGAAGTGCGGTGAATTAGTATAATATTATGGTGTAAAATAATATATAAAGTATAATAGTTTAACAATAACGAAATTCTTCACGGCGAAATAAAGGGTAAAATAACAAAGAACAGAATTATTTTTGTTACATTTGTTCGTGTGTTTGTTGTGGTGTGTGTGTGAAAGAGAGCGGGAGAGAGAGAAAATCTGCGTACGTGTGTGTATGTACGTGTGTGTGTGAAAGAGAGAGAGAGAGAGAGAGAGAGATATTCTGTGTATGTGTGTGTATGTCAGTGTGTGTGTTTGGGTATGTATGTGAAAGTCAGTGTGTGTGTGTATGTGTAGTGTGTGTGTGTGTGTTTGTATGTGTGTGTATGAAAGAGAGAGAGAGATTCTGTGTATGTGTGTGTCAGTGTGTGTGTGTGTGTGTAAGTCAGTGTGTGTGTGTGTTTGTGTGTGTGTGCGTGTGTGTTGCGTTGATGTATGTAATTGTATGTATGTGTGTATGTGTGTACGTATGTGTGGTGTGTGTGTGTCCGCGCATCTCAAATACAAGGTGATGAGAGCATCCTTGCTGGTTTGATCTCAAGGATCCCTCCGCCATCTCGTCTCCATCCCATCATAATCTCTAATAATATAATCTCTAAAGTATTTTCCAATCAAGACAGTTCGACTGGATTGTGTCTCGCATTTCTAAGGCCAGGGTATACGGTCAGGATTTCGTTAGAGAAACGAGCGTGCTCGAATAGTTATTACACTAAGTAACTGTGCACCCTTTTGTATATGGGTGTCACTCTGTTTTCTTTTTCTCTGTCTTTGTTTTGAGAATCAGAGTGTTGTTGTTTCGTATTAGCAAATTTATCGTACCTGTGGTGTCACTAATCTGTATCACTGTAGTCCCCACGTTTTCTCTGATCTACATCTTTTTAATCTTTCTTTAGTACTTAGTCCCTTTCTCTCTGCTCTCTTTCTACTGCTGCTATGTCTCTTCTCGTCTACCTTCTTTTATATCCTCTCGCTCTCACTGTCTGCCTCTCTAATTCTTGCAACATCTTGCGAAAATCGAGCTAAAAGAATCTCAAATCACAACAGAATAAGAAATGCTTCAAAAGCGACAGGATGACAAAAAGATTGATATTCTCTCTCAGGCATTCCGTCTCCGGTCTCTCTTCTCTCTTCGCCTCCTGATAGCTCTCGTCTGTATATCATCTCTTTCTTCATCATTATATCTTTCTCTTCTCAATTCGTCATCTCTGGCCTCGCTCCTTCTATCTCCCTAGGTCTTCTAATTGCTTCTTCTTCCCTCTTCCCTGTTTTAAATCCGCCACTGTACAATCATCTAGTATCCATTATCTCTACATCAGTCTTCGTTACCAAACGCATGTTGGTAACATCTGATCGATGTATTATAATGGTCAAAAGGTCTCGGCAAATTTCTCAATATGTTATTTCTCTACTCATTCCTGTAATGAGAACCCCTAAAACTAGCAAAGTTTCCCTCCAGTTCAGTTTTTCAAAAAAAGTTTACTGGTTCAAAGGGACTTGCATCAAATGTCAGCCCCAACGGAAGTAGATATCCATCTCCCCACACCACGATAGGTTCGTTGACGCGTTTTCCATCATGCAGTATAACAAAGGGGTAGATATAGTATATATAATCTTTATATATATATATACCTATATATACTCAAAATATATACTCATATACTATACAATATATATTATAAATTATATATTCATCCTGCACACTAATCTGTTGTCCGTGCTATATGTAGCAAAATATACATACTACATCAGTCTATTACCGATATATAGTATATACCGGATATTATTTAAGTAGTACTTCAATATATATATAATAATATCATATATAATATATATAAGTATAAATGGTGATATGTAGTAAATGGTGCAAACACACACTCAAATATATCACTACTATACAGATACATACATAATATATAACATACACACAATAACATACATACATACATGCATAACTACAGACTACATACAGATACATAACATAACAGGCCAGTCACATACATACATCTACAGTACATACAAACATACATACGTAAACACACACACAGACACGACATGAATACAAATTACATACAGTACGAATCTGACTACCCGTGTCATTAACATCGCTTCTTTAAATTTTACGCAGGTAATGATCGCACCGATGGTTCAAAGAGAGGAAACGGAGCGACAGGGAAGGTAAGACGAAGGAGAATGAATGTTAAAGAGTTATCGGAATAGGAGAGATTAGAGAGGATAGATAGGAGAGAGAGAGAGAGATAGACAGATTTGGTATGATAGATTGATAGATAGATAAAACGATAGATCAGATAGATAAGAAACAGGGTAGACTGGAACAGCATAGATAGAGACAGATAGACTTAGAATGTAATACAGAAGCAAGGTAGCAATAGAGAGACAGCAGAATACGCATACGATAAATAGATATCACTAGACAGAGATAGGCCAAGATAGAATAGATCATGATACAGAAGGACGATAGATCGAGAGTAGATTAGATAGTAGATTAATAGATAGATAAAAAACGACGAGGGTAGACAGAATAACGAGAACGATATAAACAGAGGTAGAGCAGATCAGATAGATAGATTATAGACACGATAAGACACACGATAGACACATCTACAGAAAAATAGAGAAGAGAAAAAGGAGAAGAGATCAGGAAAACAGTTGCAAAAAAAATTCTCTTCGTTCTTTCTTCCGGTCGGGTTATTGGCTTTTCCGCAGAAGTGCATTAAGTGATTCCGTTTAAAATATCGTTCCGTGATCCCACTTACCCTCACACAACCATACATGACACATACAAAATGAAGGACGCGCACACAGACAGCCCCTCACAACCCGTAACCAAGATACGAGATCTGTCTAATAAAAGTAGACACATTGATCTGGGTGGTATATCCGCTATTTAGGTATGTTAATCTTGTATTCAATCATGTTTTTATTCTGCAGCGTATGTGCCGCTTCTCTCTCTCGTACGTTCGTGGAAACCTCTCCCTTCCGTTCATCGTCTCTCACTCTCTTATCGTCTGGGCTGTGCCGAGTCTCGTCGCTTTCTCCTCTCTCTGGTCTATCTAAACTTTTTCATCTTTCCCTCGTCTCTCTCTCTCTCGGTCGTCTCTGTGCTCTCATTCTCGTGAGATTTCCTTCCCCCCCTTCTCTCCTCGTCCTCTCGATCTCTCTATCTTCTCTCTGACCTCTCATTCTCTTGAACCTCCTCCCTGCTCTCATCGCTTCTCTCTATCCGATCTAGTCTCCTGCTGATCGGTCTCCTCACGATCAGTCACCATCTACATAACTCCGTCTCACAAACAAGCTCATTCATCCAAGGGTCCTCAATGTCTCTCATCGCCACATATCCAATCATCTCCGAGGTCACCTCCCCCCTTCCTTAACATAGTAACACAATCCTCATCACCTCTCACACGATATCCATCAAACTCTCGTCGATCTCTCTCTTTCTTCATCACGGCGTCCATCTCTCTCCTCTCCTTTCTTGTCTCAGATTTCTCTCTCTAAATATAACGAGCATATATTCTCATCCAATCTTGTTCTCTCATCCAATCTTCTCTCTCTCTCTCGCCTCTATCTTCTCCTAACCCGTCGGAAGTTATCTACTAGCGTCTTTAACCTCTAATACCACGACAAATGTCCTGTTCCTGTTGGGAACGTGACAGACGCGGATCACCTGCCATTAATTAAGGTACTGGGTGGCCGTGCGGAAGGTCGATGAGAAGGGAAAGTGAGAATGAGAGAGAGAAAGAGGGGAGGGAAGGAGGGAAGGGAAGTGAGAATGAGATGGAGAAAGAGATGGAGGAAAGAGAGGAAGGAAAGGGAAAATGAGAGGGAGGAGAAGAGAGATAAGGAAATATATACATAAATACAACACATAAACACGCATAACATCACGACACAAAGATACGTAAGATAGGGAGAAGAAGGTTTGGAGAAAATAGAGAAAAGAGAAGGAGAAAGAAGGAGTAAGGAGACAGGAGAGAAAAGAGCGAGAGAGAGCGAAGAGACAGAGAGACAGAGATCTAGAGGGCCCATGCAGCGAGGGGAGAGTGAGAGAGGAAAGAGGAGCAGAGAGGAAAAGAGGGAGAGATGAGAGAAGAGAAAGATAGGAGAAAAAATGCACGGCAAGAGGAGAAAAGAGCGAGAGCGAGAGACAGAGAGACAGAGACGAGCAAGGCGAGAAGATGAGTGAGAGAGAGAGAAAAGAGAGAGAGAGAGAGAGAGAGAGTTGAGAAGAGAGAGAGAGAGAAGAGAGGAGAGAGAGAGAGAGAGAGAGAGAGAGTATGTAGTGGGAGAAGAGATCGCAGACGAGAAGAGACGAGAGAGAGCGGACAGGAAGGAAGAAGAAGAGTTAGATGTAGGAGAGTATGAGTGAGTATTGAGAAAAGAGAGAAGAGAGAGAGATTGAAGTCGAAAACGAATTGAGAGTGCAGGATGAGGAAAGAGAGACAGCAACGGGTCGAGAGAGAATACGAATTGGTGAAAGTAAATAAAAAAGAAGTACGCGAAGAAAAAAAATGTGGAAAGGAAAGATAAGGGAATGAGAAAGTCATATACTGACCAATAATCCTGCTCGGAGAAGTCAAGTACACGAATAGAGGAGGGAGGTCACTACGAGGGGGCCATAAACTAAAGTGTACTCTGTTATCGAATGGGCTTAGAAATTTAACCACAGCACCCTGCTTTCCATCTTGTCTGTTCCAACATTACCGGAGCACGACCTTGCCTCCACAATGAGACCCTTACACCCCCTTTCCTACACTCGTGTCGCTCAATACCTGCCGTACTACGCACTCTCGCTATTCTCCCCCTCTCTGAGCGTTGGCGGAGACCGTCCGTTGGCTTGTCGTCTCTCTCATTTCCGCCTGTTTATTTATTTTCCTAGTTCATCCTATAACCACCTGTCGCGTCTCTGCGTAACACGACACCGGCCAACCGCCAGTCCGCTCCGCACCCGTGATGCCTTAAAGCTATCGTCTCTCCTATCTTATCCTTCCTTTCTCTCTCTTCTTTCTCTCTGCAGCATTCTCTCTCCTCTCTCATCCTATCTTATGCTTCCCTTCTCTCTCTTCTTCTCTTCCCTTCGACGTCCTTCGAGTCTCCTGCTTTCTCTCTTTCTTGCCTCTCTCTCTCAGCGAGGCGTGCCTCATCTAGTTTCACTTTCTCTATTCTATCTTTCAAACACATAATGCTCTCCTCGTTAACCTCTTATCTTCTTCTTACCTTCTCAATTTGTCCTTTATCTTGAGTCTCTCTCTCCCATGTTTACTCCTATCCCATGTCCCATCGTTCCCTCCTTTCCCTCATCCCTCCGCTCCCTCTATCTGGATCCTCTCCCTTTGATTAGCAATCCCCCTTTCCGCTCTCCCACCTCCTACACCTTCTCCTCCCTCCCCCCTCGATGAACCTCCTCCCCCCCTCCCCGACCCGAGAATTATACCTCCTCCCTTTTCCGCTCATTTCCTCCTCTCTTATACCACGCTCTCCTTTTCTTCTTTCCTTTCCCTTCGCCCATCTCCTTCCCTCATCCTCGAATTCCCTATCATTTCTCTCCGTTACACACTTTCCCACCCCCAAGTCGCTTATCGAGTTACATATAAACGATGTATGAGCGTCCAACACAGTAGCATTTAATTTACTTAATGGGGAGAAGATTGCGAGTTTGTGGGTAAAACGAAATACTCTGCAATTATGGTATTAAAAGAAATACGACGTGTGTCATCCCAGATTTCACCGAGACATAGCAAAGAGAAAACCGAACCGAATGTAAAAGCAGCTTAAAAAACAACGCTACTAAGCCTAATTCGTTCCCACCCCCAAAAAAAAATGAGTAGATAATAAATAAAGAAAATAGAAAAAAAAGAAATAATATATATACAAACCACACTACTAACAACAATAATAGCAAACGAGGAAACAATATCAAAAATACAAATAATCAACTAGCAATAGAAAAAAAAAAAAAAAAAAAAAAAAAAAAAAAAATAAAAATAAAAAAAAAAAAAAAATATATAATATATATTATATAAAGTACTACTATATATATTAGGTATTAGGTATAGATATATATTAGAGTATAATATATGATAGTATATCATATATATAGCATACTAACATACAATACAATATATATATATAAATTGATTTATTATGTATATATATATATATTAGTATTATAATTATATAATATAATATTATATATAATATTCATATAACGGTATATACATGAATGCCAAACTAGTGACTTAGCCTTCTTACGCCATGTCATATCTTCCGGACGAGTAGGATACGGGTGAATTATGGTTCTTCATTAATTTTCTTGGTATTTTGGTTATTCTATTTCCTCGGGTGAGGACGTGGAAGAGGGAGGAATGTAATTATGAGCAAAACATATGAATATGGATTAGTTTAACTAGAGTTGAGTGAACTAACTGTACATACACAGCACGGCGCACATAACACGTACACAGACACACACAGCGTACACATATACTATACGAAGCACGAAATTGTATATTCATGTCTATCTGTCTATCTGCCTACCGATACCTGTTCTGAATACTTGTCTGTCTGTTCTGTCGATAATTCTGTGCTCGTTTTAGTTCTATGGAATCTGATCTTTAATTCTGTCTGCAAGTGTTGGAGTCGATGTTCATGTCTGAGTCTGTACTGGTCTGATCTCTCTCTTCATCTCGATCTACCGATGGATACTCATCATCTCTGTCGTTCAGATCTCCAAATAATCTCTCTTGAGACTCTCTCTCTATCACTCAAGTAAGGAAGTGTCGAGAGGAGCACGAGATACATGCGGTACTGGGGTATAGAGAAACGTAGGTCTCGCTGAACTAACGTACTATCTAAGAAGTTAGTTACAAAGGATATAAATCTAGCGCAGTATCGTTATAGATCTTTCATCAGGCTATCTTCTCAGAGATAGCTGACATCTTCTCTCTAAGTGATGAGTTAATCTGTGACTATAGGATAATTAATACGTCCTATGTAATTCCAGTCAGATAGCTATAGTGGTCTATGGAGCCTAATACTATGTACTAGTCGCTAATATTATCTACGTTTCTAAGCATAGATCGCCTCACCTCGTGGCCGACCACCTCATCCATCATCATCCCCATCCCGTCCCGCCCCCCATCTCTTCTCGTCTCTCTGTCTATATATATATATTATATATAATATATATATATATATATATATATATATATATATAATTATATATATATATACATATCGACAGATAGATGAATAAAATGATAGATAGCCATATAGATCAATAGAAAAGGAATACAGATATATATATAAAGCAACAAAAGCACAAACAAACAAACAAATATGCCAAACAAAGGCACCTTTTCCGTATGACACATCAAGGTAGAAGGAGAACATGACACTCACCATCGGCATCTCATGTCAGATCTGACACACGCGGAGGAACAGGGATGCTGAGACCGAGAGAAATACGTCTCGAGAAGAGATGAGAATGGCTGATAGTGTCAGTTGAGTGTGTTGTGTTGTGTGTGGTGTGTGTGTGTTTGTCTACGTGTGTGTGTGTGTGTGTGTGTGTGTGTGTGTGTGTGTGTGTGTGTGTGTGTGGTGTGCGTGTGTGTGTGTGTGTGTTGTGTGTGTGTGGTGTGTGTGTGTGGTGTGTGTGGTGTGTGTGTTGTGTTGTTGTGTGTGTGTGTGTGTGCGTGTGTGTGTGTGTGTGTGTTGTGCGTGTGTGTGTGTGTGTGTGTGTGTGTGTGTGTGTGTGTATGTGTGTGTTTGTCTGCGTGTGTGTGTGTGTGTGTGTTTGTGTGTGTGTGTGTGTGTGTGTTTGTCTGCGGTGTG
The DNA here is from genome assembly GCF_003789085.1 of Penaeus vannamei. Classification (NCBI taxonomy): domain Eukaryota; kingdom Metazoa; phylum Arthropoda; class Malacostraca; order Decapoda; family Penaeidae; genus Penaeus; species Penaeus vannamei. The sequence continues at coordinate 932,285 of NW_020870786.1, read as the reverse complement.
TGTTTGTGTGTGTGGTGTGGTGTGTGTGTGTGTTGTTTTGTCTGCGTGTGTAGTGTGTGGTGTGTGTGTTTGTCTGCGTGTGTGTGTGTGTGTGTGTGTGTGTGTGTGTGTGTGTGTGTGTGTGTGTGTGTGTGTGTGTGTGTGTGTGTGTGTGTGTGTGTGTGTCGTGTGTGTGTTGTGTGTGTGTGTGGTGTGGTGTGTGTGTGTGTGTGGTGTGTGTTGTTGTGTGTGTTGTGTGTAGTGTGTGATTGTGTGTAAGTGAGTGTGTAGTTGTGATGTGTGTGTAGGATTCGTGTATGGTGTAGGTGTGTGTGTGTTGTGTTGTTGTGTGAATAGTGTGTTTGTTGTTTGTGTTGTGTGTGTTTGTTTGTGTGTGTGTGTGTGTGTTGTGTGTGTGTGTTTGTTGTGTGGTGTGTGTTGTGTGTTTTCCGTTTGTTGTTTTGTTTGCCTATGTGTCCTTTTTAAAAAGTTTGATTATCTTTCATATATCAAGCACACACACACCACACACACACCACACACACACCACACACACGACCAACACATACGGTATACATACATCATATATAATATATATATTATTTAATATATATATTATATAGTATATATATACATGAGAAGGAAGAGAGAGAGAGAGAGAGAGAGAGAGAGAGAGAGAGAGAGAGAGCAGAGGAGAGAGAGAAGAGAGAGAGAGAGAGAGAGAGAGAGAGAGAAGAGAGAGAGAGAGAGAGAGAGAGAGAGAGGAGAGAGAGAGAGAGAGAGAGAGAGAGAAGGAAGGTAGTACGCTGAAAGATACATAAAAAAACATAAAAAGGTGAAGACACAAAGAGAAAGGACATGGAAAGAATACACGAAAAGGAAGGTAATAAAAACTAGAAGAATTAAACAAAATATATGAAAGAAAGTGGGAAAAAATGGAAACAATAGAAAACGCAAGAAAATGATGAAGAGGATGATTGAAAGAAAATGGGAAACGACGAAGAATGGACGATAACAAAACAATAGACGAAAGAGATCATAAAACAACAAAATAAAACGAATTTGCAGCAAATAAGAAGACAGAAGTAACTGTTGAAAGAAAACGATAAGGAGATATCACGTGAGAGAAAAATCGGCCAGAGATAAGGGAGATATCGAATTTAGAACGATTTATAAATCCCCGTTTTTGGATTAAATTAACCGTTAGATACCATCTTAGAAAGAGGGAAAAAAATAATACGAAATAAAACGGCCAAAGAACAGAGACAGAGAGCCAAAATGAATGAAAAAAGCGAGAAAGAGAGAGCCTGGAAAAAGTGAATTTTCTTAGACAATGGAGGACACACTTGAACATTCTGGGTCGACACTTGCTTCATCTTTTATTTATCTGTGGTGTGGACACGGGACTCGGATGACCTTTGACCTCGCCGACATGTAGGGAGGAGGAAGAAGGAGAACGAAAGGGGAAGGGGGGAGGGGAGAGGGATAAGAGAGTGTTTAGGAGGGGGTAGGGGGGTGGGGAGGGAGAGGGGAAGGAGCGAAAGGTTAGGTTAGGTTGGTTAGTTAGGTTAGAGGTAGGGTAGGGTAGGTTAGGCTTAGGGTTAGGATTTTAGGTTAGGTTTGCGTTAGTTAGGTTAAGGTTAGGTTAGGTTAGGTTAAAGTTAGGTTAGCGAATTTAGGTTGTTAGGTTAAGGTTAGGTTTAATGGTTAGGTTAGGTTAGGTTAGGTTAGGTTTTGGTTTGGTTAGGTTAGGATTAGGTTAGGTTTTGGTTTTGGTAGGTTAGGTTTAGGTTTCGGTTTGGTTTGGTTAGGTTAGGTTTAGGTTAGGTTTGGTTTGGTTTAGGGGTTAGGTTAGGTTGGATTAGGATTAGGTTAGGTTAGGTTAGGTTAGGTAGGTCTTTGGTTTGGTTAGGTAGGATTGAGTTTAGGTTTTGGTCTTGGTTGGTTTGGTGGTTGGTTTGGTTTGGTTCTGGTTTGGTTTGGTTAGGTTGGTAGGTATTTAGGTTTGGTTATTGGTTTCGGTTAGCTTAGGCGTTAGGTTAGGTTAGGTTAGGTTAGGTTAAGGTTAGGTTAGGATTAGGTAGGTTAGGTTAGCGTTTTGGTTTTGGTTGCAGTTAGGTTAGGTTTCGGGTTTGGTTGGTTAAGGTATGGTTAGGTTTGCGTTTTGGGTTTTTGGTTTTGGTTAGCGTATTTTGGCGGATTAAAAGGTTCGAAGGTTCTAGTGTTTGGTTTGGTTAGGTTAGGTTAGAGGGTTAGGTTAGGTTAGGTTAGGTTAGGTTAGGTTAGGTAGGCATATTTGTTAGGTTAGATTTAGGTTTAGGTTAGGTTAGTGTTTAGGTTAGGTTTAGGTTAGGTTAGGTTAGGCTTAAGGTTTAGGTTAGGTTTAGGTTCGGTTTTGTGAGGTTAAGGTTAAGGTAGGTTAGGTAGGTATATGGCATTTAGGTTAGGTTAGTTAGAGATTATTTAGCGCTAGGTGTTAGGGTTTCAAGGCACTATCATGGTCATTGCTAGGAGCTCACGCTGATCAGGGGGTTAAGGGTTAGGTTAGGTTAGTTAGGTTAGCGTAATTAGGTATTTGTGGGCTTTTGGTTGAAGTAGTTGTATTTTTGTTTTGCTTGTATTTTTTTGTGTGTATTCAGGAAGTATGATTGAGTAATTTTGTTTTTTTTTTTTTATTTTTTGGTTTTCTTCCTTCTTCCCTCCTCCCGTTTCGCCCGCCCCGGTGGCCCGGCAGAATTTTATAATGTCGCATAGAACCTACGTCACAACACACATAACATTCTCAATAGCATATGCTTATAAATACACGAACATTTACTATGTCAAAAATAATAATATACAGTTGCCATGTGCGTATTTTTCGTCCTAGTTCTATTAACCAAATACTATATAATGATCCAGCACGAAACAAACACACCCACAACAACCAAACACACCAAATCAGCACAGAGACTAGGACAACAAGCAAAATAGCCCGAGGGAGACGCAGGTACACACATCGAATTCCGAGGAGTGTAGGCGCGGACAGATCTCATATGACATATCAACACATGCTGATCCTTGATTGCAAGATACATGAGCGACATAATGTCTGTCGGCTTGGACAAAAAGTAAGGGCGAAGAGGGTATTTTTCGACTTCTCAAACACAGCATACTTAAGACGGATCCACGTATACGTTCACCACACACATAACCCATTAATACACATCATGAAGGCGACTGACTCACACAAACACACAACCAGCAGTGCGACCTATGGAACAGTCACGCGAGGAGGAGCGATATAACGTGTCCAATACCACCACACAACAGTTTTTCATTACATAGCGAAGCCAGAAACACACACAGCCACACACACACACACACATATATATATATCTATATACGACGACAAACACTCGCATTATGTGGTGTATACACCAAGTACACGTAATATAGTATACTATATTATTATATACTATTAATATATATATAGACACTAATACACCTCATATTAACATGTGTGTGTGTGTGTGTGGTGTGTGTGTGGGATGTGAACGGACTGTGGTGGGTATATGTATACTATATACATATATAATATATTATATTATAGTATAATATATAATTATATATATATTATATAGACACTAACATATAGACCCAATATATATATATAGTATAATATCAATACAACACCACCACTCCTAGCAAGAAAGACTACAACATGAAGAACTGGCACACGAATTTCTAGAGGAAGACATCGCCACCTATGGTATACACAGGC
>NW_020870786.1:926876-928529 GCF_003789085.1 Penaeus vannamei | reverse complement strand
ATGAGCGAGAAAATGACGCAATATTTATGGTACAGTAAGTCACGGAGGTCGTTTCTGTGGGGTGGGTTTGAAGGGTGGTGTGTGGCCGGTATTGCTGGTATCTCGGGTATGTGAATTCTTGTTGTGAGTGTCTGTAGGGGTGAGGGGAGGGTGGTGGGTGGTTGATGGTGGGTGTGGTGGGGGGGGGTTAGGGTTACACTGTGTATCTGTAAGGGGGTTGATGGGTGGGTGTGGAAGGGGGTTACACTTTGTATTTGTAAGGGGAGGGGAGGAGAGAAGGGTGGTTTAGGTTGTGTTGTTTTCGGGTATGTGTATGTTTGAGTGTGGGTATGTGTGGGTATGTGTTTTTTTTATGCATGTGTATTGATTTCAATGTGAAACTAATTGCAAAATTATGAATACACACACACACACACGCGCGCGCGCACAGACACACACATATATGTATATATATATTCATACACAGATATTTATATACATATATATACATATACAGTAAACATACATGCACTTTTGTCTCACCATTTTTCATCCTGTTCTTTCCATTGTCTTTCTTTCTTTCCTTCCCATTTGTTATTTTGTTCCTCTCTCTCCTCCTTTCTTCCCCTCCTTCCCATCTCCTTTGTTTATTCCATCTCTCTCTACACCTTCCATCCTTTCATCTTCTTTCTTCCATTATTTATTCTCCCTTTCTCTCCTCCATTCCTCCCCTCCTTCCCATATTTCTTCCCTTCTTTATTCTTCCTTTCTCTCCTCCTTTCTTCCCCTGCTTCCCACCTCCTTTGTTTATTCCCTCTCTCTCTCAACACCTTCCATCCTTTCATCTTCTTTCTTCCATTATTTATTCTCCCTCTCTCTACTCCACTTTTCCTCTCCTTTCCATCTTTATTCCCTTCTTTATTCTTCCTTTCTCTCCCCCTTCCATCTTTTCTTTCCCTTCTTTATTCTTCCTTTCTCTCCTCCATTCTTCCTCTCCTTCCCATCTTTCTTCCCTTTTTTATTCTTCCTTTCTTTCATTTTTTCTACCTCCTTTGTTTATTCCATCTCTCTCTCCACCTCGTCACTCTTCGCTGGCACGTGTTGTCACGCTTTTACCCGCCTAAGAGGGGAGAAAAAAGACAATGCTAGCGTGACATGGGCGTGCGGGCGTGACATGACAGTGAATGAGGGCGCAGGTGGGCGGTCGTCATCCCGCCCATGTCATCCTCCCCCTTCCCCCCCCCACCTCCACCCCCTCTCCCATATTTCCACTCCATTCTCAGCTACACTCTTTCTATCTTTCTCTTTCTCTTTTGTGTCTCTCTGTTTCGCTTCTCTTTGTCGTTTTTTCTTATCGTTTTATTCTTCGTATTTCTGCTTTTTCATTTTTTTTTTTTTTGTCCATTTTCCCTTCTTTTTTATTCCTTCTAATTTTGTTAGTTTTCGCTTGTGGTTTCGCTTTCTCCCTTCTCTCTCTCTCTCTCTCTCTCTCTCTCTCTTCTCTCTCTCTCTCTCTCTCTCTCTCTCTCTCTCTCTCTCTCTCTCTTCTCTCTCTCTCTCTCTGTCTCTCTCTCTCTCTCTCTCTCTCTCCCTCCCTCCTCTCTCTCTCTCTCTCTCTCTCTCTCTCTCTCTCTCTCTCTCTCTCTCTCTCTCTCTCTCTCTCTCTCTCTCTCT
>NW_020870786.1:911876-916876 GCF_003789085.1 Penaeus vannamei | reverse complement strand
TTTCTCTATGTGTCTCTTCTCTCTCTCTCTCTCTCTTGTCTTTGATTCCCCTTGCCATTCTTCCTTCCTTTTCTCTCCTCCACATCTTCAATTCCTTCCTCTCTCTCCCTCTTTCAATTCTCTCCTTTTCTCTTCCTCCTCCATTCTCTCCTCACTCTCCTTCTCACCTCTTCTTTTTCCTCCTCCTCCCTCCTCCCCGGGGTCAGCACACAGAATGACCCAGGATTGAAAAGAAAAGACGTGGGGAGGGGAGTAGGAAGAGGGCAGGAGGTGGGGGATTAGGAGTGAGGGGAGTGGAGGGGGGGAGGGAGTAGGAGAAGGGGAGGAGGGTGGGGGGATTAGAGTGAGGACGGGGGTAAAGGTGATGTCGAAGTAGTTATTACCAGGGGACTAATTAAGGGGTTGGGGGGAGGTAAGTAATTAGCGAGAAAGATAATTGGAAAGGACGGAGAAAATGGAGCTCACTTGTCGAACTCCGATTTTGATTGGGTTCAGTTGCACGGGATGCAGTGTCCACTTTTGTTTGGGATTTCTGAATTTCTCTCTCTCTCTTCTTGTCTTTTTCTTCTCTGTTTATCTATCTGGTCTTGTCTCTCTCTCTCTTTCTTTTTCTGTCTGTCTCCTTCTCAGCCCCCCTATCTACCTGTCCGTCCTTTTCCTCTCTTTTATTTATCAATCTCTTTTTCCTCCGGGTACTAGCATCAGCATGTAGAGGTCAAAGTTAGGTCGGAAAGGAACTTGATTAAAATGCTTGATGCTGTACGGACATGTCACGCCCAGGGATGAACACGACTAATGTATGGTATTCATGTCAGCGTTCAATAAGATTTTTATTTTTTTATGTTGTTATCTTTATCATTGTTTTTTTTCCTTTTTGTTGTTATTACTATCATTATTCATGTCATTTGTTCATTAACATTTTTTTTATGTTATCTTTATTGTTTTTTTTATTTTCTTTTTTTTGGTTATTACTTATCATTATTGTCCGTATAATTATTCACTTTCATCGTCCTCTTCCTCCTTCATGTATTTTACTTGGCTTTCTCTATTTCTCTATTCCCCTATTTTATTACAGTTTACTTTATAGTTTTCTTTTCAAATATACAAGCAAACCTAAAGGGAGAAAAATACTTTAAAGAAGACGAACTTTCCTTTCTTTTTCAGGGGGAGAGGGGGAGAAGGGGGTGGGGGGAGGGGAGGAGGGAAAAAGGAGAGAGGAGGAGGGGATGGAGGAAGGGAAGAGGGGGGAGGGAGAAGGAAGAGGGAGGGGGAGGAGGAGGGAAAAGGAGGGAGGAAGGGGGAGGAGGGAGAAGGAGGAGGGGGGAGGGGGGGAAAGGAGGGAAGGAGGTGGGCAGGAGGGGGAGAAGAGAGGGAGGAGGAGGGGAGGAGGGAGAAGGAAGGAGGTTCAGACCTGTCCGCTGCTAATCTTCCCACGCTCTGCAATAACTTTTTTTTCTAACTCTCTTTCGTTTTTTTTCTTTTTTTTTTCTTGGACCCTTTCTCTGTTTAAGCGTGATTCATAGGCGTCACTTTCTTCCTGCAGATGTTAATGTGAGGAATCTCTCTCTCTCTCTCTCTTTCTGCTGTCTTTTATCTCTCTCTCTTTTTTTTATTTCCTGAGGGGGATCTCTGGATTTCTCTCGATGTTTGCTAAATGTCTGTCTGTCTCTCTCTCTCTTTTCCTTTCTCTCTCTCTCTCTCTCTCTCTCTCTCTCTCTCTCTCTCTCTCTCTCTCTCTCTCTCTTCTCTCTCTCTCTCTTTCTCTCTCTCTCTCTCTCTCTCTCTCTCTCTCTCTCTTCTCTTTCTGTCTATCTAAATGTCATCTATATAATCTATCCATATCTTTTCTATTTATTCTAAGTTTCTATCTGTAACTATCTATCTATCAATATACATATATATATATATATATTAATATATAATATAAAAATATTATATATTATATATATATATACATGCATATGTGTGCCTGTGTCGGACTGTGTGATATACCTACATATCTCTCTCTCTCTCTCTCTCTTCTCTCTCTCTCTCTCTCTCTCTCTCTCTCTCTCTCTCTCTCTCTCTCTCTCTCTCTACTCTTCTCTCTCTCTCTCTCTCGTCTCCCGTTTGCTTGATCAATCCATGTGTCTGTCTGTCATCCTACCATTTCCTTTCTTCTACCTACCTTTCCTAGAGTTAACCAGGCATACATATTTTTCAGTCGCGAGAGAAAAACCACGAGAGAGAAAAATAAAAAGACCGGAGAACTAGGCCGCGGCCACCTTAAGCCGGAAACTGGCCACCTTAAACCTAACCTAACCTAACCTAAAAACCTAACCTTAACCTAACCTAACCTAACCTAACCTAAACCCTAACCTAAACCTAACCTAACCTAACCTAACCCAACCCAACCCAACCCAAACCCAACCCAACCCAAACCCAACCCAACCCACACAACCCAACCCAACCCAACCCAACCCAACCCACCCAAACCCAACCCAACCCAACCAACCCAACCCAAACCCAACCCAACCCAACCCAACCCAACCAACTTAACCTAAACCTAACCTAACCTAACCAAACCTAACCTAAACCTAACCAACCTAACCCACCCAACCCAAGCCTACCTGAACCTTACACCTAACCTAACCAAACCTAACCTAAAACCTAACCCAACCCAACCCAAACCTAACCTAACCTAACCTAACCTAACAAACCAAACCAAATCAAACCAAACCAACCAAACCTAAACCTAAACCTAACCTAACCCAACCCAACCCAACCCAACCTAACCTAACCAAACCAAACCAAATCAAAACCAAACCCAACCTTACCCTAACCAAACCAAACCAAAATCAAAACCAAACCTAACTAACCTAACCTAACCTTAACCTAACCCAACCCAAACCCAAATCAAACCCAACCCCAACCCAAACCCAACCCAACCCAACCCAACCCAACCCAACCCAACCCAACCCAACCCAAACCCAACCCAACCTAAATGGCGAAGATAGAACAAACAATCACGCAGAAGCTGCTCATCGTAGACTGCAACATGAACTTGGAATGCAACATCCTACTGTTTGGAAATTTATTGATGGTTTGAAAAAAGTGCAACGTGGAAAAGACCTATATTACGAGCAGCTGATCGCAGGGCATGAGCCACCTGGTCAAGTTGAAGAAATACAGACAAGCAGATGAAGATTTTAAAGCAATTGTAAGAACATTAGAGAGGTCGTAATGTTGTTGAATTATCTCAGGGGCGAATTGCTTCATAACTTTTTCATAAATTTCTGATGTTGCTTCTTTGTTTTATTTTAAATAATTAAAGACACATTGAAACATTTTTACCAATTAATACTTACCATACATAACTGTTCATGTAGTTACTTTCTTGGTTTTTAATCAACAAAAACATAAGGATTTTCTTTTATAATTCTTATTCCATTTAAGTATTCCATAAGATAGTTCCATATGCGCCCGTTTCCCGCGGCCAGTTGTCCCATTCCAAAAAGACCTGATCACAAAGCTCCGCCACTTCTCTCGGATCGCCTTAGTCTGACCTCTGCCTGACCCTTCATCCTTGTGCTATTTATCCTTCCCTTTCCGGCCTCTCTTCCTCTCTCTCTCTCACTTTCTTGTTCTCTTTACTCTCTTTCTGCCTCTCTCTCTCTTCTTTGCTCTTTATTCTCTCCTTCTTTTTTCTCTTTACTCTCTCTCTCTCTCTCTCTCTCTCTCTCTCTCTCTCTCTCTCTCTCTCTCTCTCCACTCTTTCTTTAGTTCTCTTTACTCTCACTTTCTTGTTCTCTTTACTCTTCACTTTCATGTTCTCCTTTACTTCTCACTTCTTTGTTCTCTTTAGTCTCCTCTCTCTCTCTCTCTCTCTCTTCTCTCTCTCTCCCTCTTCCTCTCTCTCTCTTCTCTCTCCTCTCTCTCTCCTCTCTCTCTCTTCTCTCTCTCTCTCTCCTCTTCTCTCATCTCTTCTCTCTCTCTCTCTCTCTCTTAACTCTCTCTCTCCTTTCTCCTTCCTGCCTTAAGCACACGCGGAGAAAATATATTTTCACCAGTGTATGATTTCTCCGCAACATTTTAATTCATCGTCATTTCTATCATAATTTTCTGCAACATCTCACTGATTTGTCGAGCAGAGCATGCATCTGCTGCGAGTATGATACATGTAATATTTTTCTTATGACTGATAGATTTATTTTTGTTCATTCTTGGAAGATGAACTTATCAAAAGGAAAAAAATTAAATATGAATATTTTACTTATATATATATATTATTATATATATATATATATATATTATATATTATATATATATATATATATATATTATTATCTGTGTATGGTGTGTGTGTGTGTGTTGTGTAGTGTGTGTGTGTGTATTATATATATATATATATATATATATATATAATAATATATTATTATATATATATAGTATATATTATATACAGTATAATGATGTATATATATGTATATATATAAATAACATATATATATATATATTATATATATATATATATAGTATATATATATATCTGTCTCTCTTTCTCTCTATCTCTCTATCTATCTATCTATACTCGGTGTCACAGATCAATTTCAGAACCAATTAGTCATCAATGAAATATTAATCACATCACTCATCATCGCAAATCCAATCAGTATCATTAGATGATTAATTAACAGCATCCGGATTAAAAGAGAGTTTGCGTGATAATGAACTGTCATGTAATTATTCTTTGGGGAAAAGCTAACGACTCTCTCGCTTTCTCTCCCTCTCTTACTCTCACTTTCACTCTCTCAATCTCTCTCTTTCTCTGTCTCTGTCTCTCTCTCTCTCTCTCTCTCTCTCTCTCTCTCTCTCTCTCTCTCTCTCTCTCTCTCTCTCTCTGCTCCTTCTCTCTTTCTCTCTCTCTCTCTCCTCTCTCTCTCTCTCTCTCTCTCTCTCTCTCTCTCTCTCTCTCTCTCTCTCTCTCTCTCTGGTTCTCCTCTCTCTCTCTCTCTCTCTCT
>NW_020870786.1:909414-911839 GCF_003789085.1 Penaeus vannamei | reverse complement strand
TCTTCTCTCTCTTTCTACATAATATTACTCTATCTCTCTCTTTATATATATAAACATAAAAAATACTCTCTCTCTCTTTCTAATTTTCTCATCTCTCTCTCTCTTAGCTTTTTTTTTTCTAATATTACTCTTTCATAAACATCTCTATCAAAATGTACCTAATTTTCTCTCTAACATCCAGATCTTCATACTCTCTCTCTCTCCTTCATCATCTCTCTCTCTCTCTCTCTCTCTCTCTCTCTCTGTTATGATATCTATATTATATATATTATATATATATATATTATATATATATTATATATATATAGTTATATATAATATATAATATATTATATATATATATATATTTGTATAATATATATATATATATGTTATCTATCTATGTATTACTTTATAACGTTATTTTTATACGCTCTAGCTCCACCCCTCTCCCCACCTCTCTCTTTCTCTTTTCTTTTCACTCTTTATCTCCATTTCTAACAAACCCTCTTCTCCAGCCTCGTGTTGAATTCCTCATGTATACCATCATCATTTTTTTTTTTTCCTTATCATTCTTCCTCCTCCTCCTCCTCCTCCTCCTCCTCCTCCCTTCTCTCTTCTTCTTCACCGGTTCATGATTCCTCCTCTTCTCTCTTTCTTCTTCTTTATCATTTCTCGCTTCTGATTTGGCCAATCACTCTCGTATATTTTTATTTTCTCGAGCTTTCACTGATACGGATGACATTTAAGTGTAAGTCTTGTGGCCTTTTGGAGGATCAGGAAGCTGTTAAAACATTTACTCAAAATGACGAGACAAATTATAATAACGACTTTTTTCAAGGAGAGGAGGAGGGGGGAGGGGGAAAGGGAGAGGGGGAGAGGGGGGAAGGGGGAGGAGGGATTGTTGTTGTTTATGTCTGGATTTGCAAAAAGTGCATTTCTTTTCTTCTTCCTGTGGGAGGGGGAAGGGGGAAGGGGGGGGAGGGGGGATTGGTTGTTTATGGTCTGGATCTACAAGAGTGCATTTATTTTATTTCTTCTTCCTGTAGTAAGATTAGATGTAGGGACTGTGTGCTTGGTTGTAGAAGTGGCTGTGCTTGCTGTTGTGGTAGAAGGCCTAGTGATGTTATATAATGCTGATGTTCCATTTGTATTGTTGTAATTCTAATTCTGTTGTTGATGTTTTGAAGTATCTATGTTATTATTATCGTCATGATTATCATTATTAGCAGCAGAAGCAGCCTGGTCACCATCGTTATTATTATAATCATCATTATCAATAACTATTATTATAATAATCATCATTATCTTTGATTATAGTTATGATATCACTATCAATACCATTACCTGCATTATCTCCTTCGGTGTTATGTCATGGTTTCCTCTCTTCTTTACGCCATCTCCCTCTTTCTCTTTTACTTTTTTTTGCCTTATCACCCTCCCTTCCACATCCTTTACCGTCTGTCCTTATCCTCTCCTATCTCTCTCTCTCTCTCCCACACCTTTCGTCCCTCCCTCTCGCCTCTCCCTATATCACAACACCCTAGACCATCTGTTATTCTTGTCCTCTCCTATCTCTCTCTCCCTCTCTTCCACACCTTTCGCCCCTCCCTCTCGCCTCCCCCTATATCATGCGCATGTCTCCCTCCTCTCTTCCTTGCCCTTCCCTCTTCTCCAGAACCGCTCGCGGGGCATGCCAAGAAGGTGACCTTAAGAGTGAAAGTAAGATGTTGGGAGGCGGAGAAGGAGGGGGAGGAGGAGGAGGAAGGGGAGGGAGGAGGAGGAGGATGGGGAGGGGGAGGATGGGAGGGGGAGGGGGAGGAGGGGAGGGAGGAGGAGGTGGGGAGGAGGAGGTGGAGGAGGGGGGAGGAGGAGGAGGAGGAGGAGGAGGAGGTGGGGGAGGAGGAGGAGGTGGGGGGTTGGGGGAGAGGATAGGAGGGGGAGTGGGAGGACGGGGGGAGGAGGAAGAGAAGAGGAGGAGAAGGAGGAGGAGGAGGAGGAGAGAGAAGGAGGAGGAGAAGGAGGAGGAGGAGGAGGAGGAGGAGGAGGAGGAGGAGGAGGTGGTGGTGGAGGAGGAGGAGGAGGAGAGGAGAGGGGAGAGGAGAGGCGGAGGAGGAGGTGGAGAGAGGAGGAGGAGAAGGGGAAGGAGAGGAAGAGGAAGGGGGATGAGGGAGGAAGGAGAGGAGGGGGATGATGATGAGGAGGAGGAGGGTGAAGAAGTGAAGGAGGGGGAAGGAGGAGGAAGAGGAGAGGAGGTAGAAGAGGGGGAGAAGGAGAAGACGGCGGGGAGGAAAGGGGAAAGGGTTTGGGAGATGGAGGAGGAGGAGGAGGAGGAGGGAAGAGGATTGGGGAAAAATGGTGGAGGAAACAAAGAAGAGGATGAGGACGGGGCAGGGAAAAGGGAGCAAGGGAAAGTGGGGATGAGAAATAAAATAATGTAGATAGA
>NW_020870786.1:884414-899414 GCF_003789085.1 Penaeus vannamei | reverse complement strand
AGAAGCACAGATAAAGCAAGAAAGCAAAGAAGATAAGAGAGAACGAAGAGGAAATAGAATAACAGAGAGAATAAAAGAAAAAGATGAAAGAAGGATAAGAAAAAATAATTGGTAACAAGAGGAGGCANACACTTTAGATTCTGTCAATATGGCGTAACCCGACAAAAAAAGTGACTGGTGTCCAAAGGAAAGCTATAAATCGCATTAACTCCACCAGTTTTTTTAAGATTACATACAGTGTTTTCCAAAGATAAGCTCACAAAAGGAAAAGAGCATCATGAATAGTTTTGTTAGACTTTCATCTTTACTTTCATTGGCTCCACCAGACTGATGAAATTTTTTATTTGTCAGGCTTCATATTTGAACGCAAGTTATCAGGCATTGTTATTATGTTTTTTACAATTTGGGTAGATAGATTAGTCTCGAGTTATAGGTAGAGGAGGAGGAGGAAGGAGGAGGAGGAGGAGGAAAAGGAGGAGAGGAGGAGGAGGAGGAGATGAAGGAGGTAGGAAGAAGAGAAGGAAGGAAAGGAGATGGGAGGAGATGAGTGGAGGAAGAAAGAAGAAGGGAAGGAAGAGGAGAGAGAGTGAGGTGGAGGAGAAAGGAGGAAGAGGAGGAAGGAGATGAGGAGATGAAGAGAGGGAGAGAGGAAGAAGGAAGGGGCAGGAGATGGAAGGAGATGAAGGAGTGAGGAAGAGGAGAAGAAAGAGGAGGAGATGGAGGAAGGAGGAGGAGTATATGTCGTTGTATTCAACAGACCACGTTTTTAAAGTTCAATCATGTTGGACAATTGTGGGAACAAAGTTGGTTCCAGTTTCAATAATTCAGAGCTTACAGAAAGGTTTAGCGGCAGAAAGGATTGCATCCCGTCTTCTCTTCTTGGGATATACTAAAAGTTTTGGGTTACGGGTTAAACGGCTTCTAGTCTCGTACACAGAGGGAGTCAATACTCTGAAATTATCTGATCTATCTATCTTCTATTGGTCTTTCCTACCCTCTCCCCAATTGTAATGCAGTGAGGAAGCACAGATAGGTCTTCTTTTCTCTCTCTCTCTGTTCTCTCACTCTGCTCTGTCCTTCTCTCTCTCTCCTCTTCTCTTCTCTTCTCATCTCCTCTTCTCTCTCTCTCTCTCTCTTCTCTTCTCTCTCCATCTCTCTCATCTCTCTCTCTTTTTTCTCTGCTCTATTTCTCAGTCACTCAGCTCTTTAATTCCTAAAAGTATGCGTTCTTTGTAATGTTATGTGTGTCTGTTTGTACTGCCTCTATGTCAGTATGCTGTCTGTCTAGTGAGGTACATCGGGCAAGTTTGTGTTCATGCAATTTTGAGCTTTATTGTCACCAATCATAAAGAATCCCTAGGATAAGATAAATTCAATTTATTTATATATATATGGAAGAGATATATATAGTTATATAGATATATAAGTGCTCCATTTCATATCTAAAGAGTGATAATCAGAAAAAACGAAATAATCGCTTAAAGATAGAAAAAATACAAAACGATATATGTTAAAAAAAAGAAAAATCATCTAAAGATCGGGTTTTACACACAGAAAAAAAACGAATAATATGCTTATAAAAAAAAAAAACCATTACTAAAAATTCGGTAACACGAAAAAAAACGATAATAATCTTAAAAAAAGACAAAAAAAAATCATGACTAACAAGAATTCGGTTAACCACAGAAAAAAAAACGAATATAATGCTTAAAAAAAGAAAAAATCATACTAACAAGAATTGTAACACAGAAAAAAACGATAATAATGCTTAAAAAAAGAAAAAAAATCATACTACAAGAATTCGGTAACCACAGAAAAAAAACGATAATAAGCTTAAAAAAGAAAAAAAATCATACCTAACAAAAATCGGTAACCACAGAAAAAAACGATAATAATGCTTAAAAAGAAAAAAATCATACTGAACAGAATTTCGGTAACCACAAAAAAAATACGATAATAATGCTAAAAAAAAAAAAATCATTACAACAAGAATTCGTAACCACAGAAAAAAAAACGATAATATCGCTTAAAAAGAAAAAAAAATCATACCTAACAAGAATTGGTAACCAAGAAAAAAAACGATAAATAATGCTTAAAAAAAAAAAAAAAATCATACTAAAGAATCGGTAACCACAGAAAAAAAACGATAATAATACTTAAAAAAAAAAAAAAAAAAATATCCTAACAATTCGGTAACCAAGAAAAAAACGATAATAATGCTATAAAAAAGAAAAAATCATAGCTAACAAGAATCGGTACCACAGAAAAACGATATAATGCTTAAAAAAAAAAAAAAAAAATCACTACCACAGAATTCGGTAACCACAGAAAAAACGATAATAATGCTTAAAAAAAGAAAAAAAAATCATACCTAACAAGAATTCGGTAACCACAGAAAAAAAAACGATAATAATGCTTAAAAAAAGAAAAAAAATCATACTAACAAGAATTCGGTAAACAGAAAAAAACGATAATAATGCTTAAAAAAAGAAAAAAAAATCATACCTAACAAGAATCGGTAACCACGAAAAAAAAACGATAATAATGGCTTAAAAAAAAGAAAAAAAAATCATACCTACAAGAATTCGATACCAAGAAAAAAAACGATAATAATACTTAAAAAACAGAGAAAAAAATAATATACTAACAAGAATTCGGTAACCACAGAAAAAACGATAATAATGCTTAAAAAAAGAAAAAAAATCATACATTAACAAAGAATTCGGTAACACAGGAAAAAAAAAACGATAATAAATGGCTTAAAAAAAGAAAAAAAAAATCATACTACAAGAATTCGGTAACCACAGAAAAAAAACGATAATAATGCTTTAAAAAAAGAAAAAAAATTCAATACTAAAAGAATTAGGTAACACAAGAAAAAAAAACGATAATAATGCTTAAAAAAAGAAAAAAAAAATCATACTAACAAGAATTAGGTAACCACAGAAAAAAAAACGATAATAATGCTTAAAAAAAGAAAAAAAAATCATACCTAACAAGATTCGTAACCAAGAAAAAACGATAATAATGCTATAAAAGAAAAAAAAAAATCAGTAATAACAAGAACACAGAAAAAAAACGATAATAATGCTTAAAAAAAAAGAAAAAAAAAAATCATACCTACAAGAATTGGTAACACAGAAAAAAAAACGATAATAATACTTAAAAAAAAGAAAAAATAATATAACCTAACAAGAATGGGTAACCACAGAAAAAACGATAATAATGCTTAAAAAAAAGAAAAAATCACTAACAAGAATTCGGTACCACAAAAAAAACGATAATAATGCTTAAAAAAAAGAAAAAAAATCATACCTAACAAGAATTGGTAACACAAAAAAAACGATAATAGCTTTAAAAAAGAAAAAAAATCATACCTAACAAGAATTCGGTAAGCAAGAAAAAAAAAAACGATTAATATCTTAAAAAAAAGAAAAAAATAATACCAATAACAAGAATTCGTAACGCACAGAAAAGAAAAAACGATAATAATGCTTAAAAGAAGAAAAAAAAATCATATAACAAGAGGGTAACCACAAGAAAAAAACGGATAATAATGTTATAAAGAAAAAAAATCATACCTGACAAGAATTCGGTAACCACAGAAAAAAAAACGATAATAATGCTTAAAAAAAGAAAAAAAATCATACCTAACAAGAATTCGGTAACCACAGAAAAAAAAGATAATAATGCTTAAAAAAGAAAAAAAATCATACCTAACAAGAATTCGGTAACCACAGGAAAAAACGATAATAATGCCTTAAAGAAAGAAAAAAAAATTTACCTAACAAGAATTCGGTAACCACAGAAAAAAAAACGATAATAATGCTTAAAAAAAAGAAAAAAAAATCATACCTAACAAGAATTAGGTAACCACAGAAAAAAACGATAATAATGCTTAAAAAAAAGAAAAAAATATACTAAAAGAACTTCGGTAACAAGAAAAAAAACGATAAAAAAAAAAAGAAAAAAAAATCATATGACAAGAATTCGGTAACCAAGAAAAACAATAATAATGCTTAAAAAAAAGAAAAAAAAACTAGCAAGAATTCGGTACCCAAAAAAACGATAATAATGAAAAAAGAAAAAAATCATACCTGACAAGAATTCGGTAACCACAGAAAAAAAAAGATATATGCTTATTATACCTAACAGAAGAAAAAACGATAAATAATGGCTTAAAAAGAAAAAAATCATACTAACAAGAATTCGGGTAACCACAAAAAAAAACGATAAAATGCTTAAAAAAAAGAAAAAAAATCATACCTAACAAGATCGGTAACCACAGAAAAAAACGATAATAATGCTTAAAAAAGAAAAAAAAAATCAATACTAACAAGAATTAGGTCAGAAAAAAACGAATATAATGCTTAAAAAAGAAAATTCAATATACCACAAGAATTCGGTAAC
This sequence comes from Penaeus vannamei, assembly GCF_003789085.1. NCBI lineage: Eukaryota > Metazoa > Arthropoda > Malacostraca > Decapoda > Penaeidae > Penaeus > Penaeus vannamei. Next base: position 895,004 of record NW_020870786.1, on the reverse strand, counting down.
CACAAAAAAAACGATAATAATGCTTTTAAAAGAAAAAAAATCATACCTAAAAGAATTCGGTAAACAGAAAAACGATAATAATGCTTAAAAAAAGAAAAAAAAATCATACCTAACAAGAATTCGGTAACCACAGAAAAAAAACGATAATAATGCTTAAAAAAGAAAAAAAAATCATACCTAACAAGAATTCGGTAACCACAGAAAAAAAACGATATAAATGCTTTAAAAAAGGAAAAAAAAATCATACCTGACAAGATCGGTAACAAAAAAAACGATAATAGAAAAAAATAAAATATACTAAAAGAATTCGTAACCACAAAAAACGATAATAATGCTTAAAAAGAAAAAAAATCATACTAACAAGAATTCGGTAACCACAGAAAAAACGATAATAATGCTTAAAAAAGAAAAAAAAATAATACTAACAAAATTCGGTAACCACAGAAAAAAAAACGATAATAATGCTTAAAAAAGAAAAATCATACCTAACAAGAATTCGGTAACCACAGAAAAAAAACGATAATAATGCTTAAAAAAAGAAAAAAAAAATCATACCTAACAAGAATTCGGTAACCACAGAAAAAAAAACGATAATAATGCTTAAAAAGAAAAAAAACATACTAACAAGATTCGGTAACACAGAAAAAAACGATAATAATGCTTAAAAAAAAGAAAAAAAATAATACCTACAAGAATTCGGTAACCACAGAAAAAAAAGATAATAATGCTTAAAAAAAGAAAAAAAAAATCTACCTAACAAGAATTCGGTAACCACAGAAAAAAAAACGATAATAATGCTTAAAAAAGAAAAAAAATCATACTAACAAGAATTGGGTAACACAGAAAAAAACGATAATAATGCTTAAAAAAGAAAAAATCATACCTAAAAAAATTAGGTAACCACAGAAAACGATTTAATATGCTTAAAAAAAAGAAAAAAAATATACCTAACAGAATTCGGTAACCACAGAAAAAAAACGATAATATGCTAAAAAAAAAAGAAAAATCTACCTAACAAGAATTCGGTAACCACAGAAAAAAAAACGATAATAATGCTTAAAAAAAGAAAAAAAATCATACCTAACAAGAATTCGGTAACCACAGAAAAAAAAAACGATAATAATGCTTAAAAAAAGAAAAAAATCATACCTAACAAGAATTGGTAACCACAAAAAAACGAATAATAATGCTTAAAAAGAGAAAAAAATCATACCTAACAAGAATTCGGTAACCACAGAAAAAAACGATAATAATGCTTAAAAAAAGAAAAAAAAATCATACTACCGGTAACCACAGAAAAAAAACGAATAATTATGCAAAAAGACCTAAAAGAATTCCACAGATAATAATGCCTTAAAAAGAAAAAAAAAATCATACCTACAAGAATCGGTAACCACAGAAAAAAAAACGATAATAATGCTTAAAAAAAAAAATAATAATTCTACAAGAATTCGGTAAGAAAAAAAACGATAATAATGCTTAAAAAAAGAAAAAAAATCATACCTAAAAGAATTCGGTACCACAGAAAAAAACGATAATAATGCTTAAAAAAAAGAAAAAAAATCATAAAAGAATTCGGTAACCAACAGAAAAAAACGATAATAATGCTTAAAAAAGAAAAAAAGGAAAAAATCATACCTAAACAAGAATTCGGTAACCACAGAAAAAAAACGATAAATGCTTAAAAAAAAAAGAAAAAAAATATACCTAACAAGAATTCGGTAACCACAGAAAAAATACGATAATAATGCTTAAAAAAAAAAAAAAATCATACTAACAAGAATTCGGTAACACAGAAAAAAAACGATAATAATGCTTAAAAAAGAAAAAAAATCATACCTAACAAGAATTCGGTAACCACAGAAAAAAAAACGATAATAATGCTTAAAAAAAGAAAAAAAATCATACCTAACAAGAATTAGGTAACACAAGAAAAAAAACGATAATAATGCTTAAAAAAAGAAAAAAAAAAATCAATACTAACAAGAATTAGGTACCACAGAAAAAAAACGATAATAATGCTTAAAAAAGAAAAAAAAAAAAATCATACTAAAGAAATTCGGTAACCACAGAAAAAAAACGATAATAATGCTTAAAAAAGAAAAAAAAATCATACCTAACAAGAATTCGGTAACCACAGAAAAAAAAACGATAATAATGCTTAAAAAAGAAAAAAAAATCATACCTGACAAGAATTAGGTAACCACAGAAAAAAACGATAATAATGCTTAAAAAAAAAAAAAAAGGAAAAAATATACCTAACAGATTCGGTAACCACAGAAAAAACGATAATAATGCTTAAAAAAGAAAAAAAAGGAAAAAAAAATCATACTGACAGATTCGGTAACACAGAAAAAAAAACGATAATAATGCTTAAAAAAAGAAAAAAAATCATACCTAACAAGAATTCGGTAACCACAGAAAAAAACGATAATAATGCTTAAAAAAAGAAAAAGGAAAAAAAATCATACCTAACAAGAATTCGGTAACCACAGAAAAAAAACGATAATAATGCTTATAAAAGAAAAAGAAAAAATCATGCAAGAACTTTTGCGATCTGAGTTCGTGAATTTTTCGTCTCGACATCTCAGCTCCGTTGAGAAATTCCGAAGATGCTCGATCGCCTTGGCAGAGTCGAGGAGGAGCCTGTCGCTTCTCGGAGATTTTGGCGCTAGATTTTGTGTAAAATTTCATCATGTATATATCTATGTATCTCGATACACAAACACACAACACACAACACGCACACACATACACACACAAACACACACACACACACACACACACACACATCACACACACACACACACACACACACACATATATATATATATATATATATATATATATATTATATATATATATATATATTATATTATATATATATATAATAGTATATATATATAATATGTATATACATATATACATTTATATATATATATAATATATATATATATATATATATATATAATATATATATATATATATATATATTATATATATACATGTACACGTATATATATATGAACACAAGCAAAATAACGTGTACACAAAAATGAAAATGAAACTAGCACAATTCTCTCTCTCTCTCACTTGCTTATATATTTTTTTTTCTCTCTCTCCTACTCATTCTGTCCCTCTCCTTCTTTCTCTTACTAATTTCTCTTTCTCTCTCCCTCTCGCTCTCTCACTCTCTCTCTCTCATCTGTCTCTCATTAGTTCTCTCTCTTTTTCTCACTCTCTCTCTTTTCTCCCTCCGTTAGTATATTTATAGGAAGAGAGAGAGAGAGAGAGAGAGAGAGAGAGAGAGAGAGAGAGAGAGAGAGAGAGAGAGAGAGACAGACAGACAGACAGACAGACAGACAGACAGACAGACAGACAGACAGAGAGAGAGAAAGAAAGAGAAAGAAACGAGAGAGAGAGAGAGAGAGAGAGAAGAGGAGAGAGAGAGAGAGAGCGAGAGAAAGAGAGAGAGAGGCAGACAGACAGACAGACAGACAGACAGAAAGGTACAAACACCCTTATTGCCTGCTGGAATGAAATGGAAATTCGTTCACCGACCCAGGGGTGAAACGTTCAACTTTCCTCGAGTGCTGAGCCATCTGAGTCAGAGAGAGCCATTCTTTTGCGTTTGTCCGTTCCTAGACAGCGAGGACGGTGTGTGAGTGCAGCAAATTCGGTTAAAATTGTCCCCGGAAAATAGGTACAGGTACTTTAGCTAACGTCTGCTGTGGGATGGAAGTGTCGGAAAATTGTACTCGGGAAAAAATGTTATTTACCGTGATGGTCTGTAAATACCTAATAGTTCTGTGTTATTCATGTTTTGTGAACATTTATTTGACGAACTGTACATATGATGAATTAGTGACCTTAATTAGTAGTAGAAGCCGATAGTCAAGCTTAATAGTATCAGATATATTAGGCGTATTTAAAAGAATTGCCTTAATGGGTGTCACTGCTAAAGAAAATGAACCAAAAACCATCTAACAAAACAATATCTTTAAGGACAAACAAAAGAGCAACTTGTTTCCCCCTCGACGTCTGCGTCCAACAACTAAGTTTCATGACCTGTAGACAACCTTATCAGGAAAAGGGGAAAGTTAGTGATTTCCTTTCTGCTTGGGTGGGCAGGGAAGTCGTCTGGAAGGGAAGGGAGTGATACCAGGTGCTGCGGAGGCGATGGTGTTGGTATTCCATTCCCAACTTTGTTTTTCATTGCGTTTTCTCTCGGGACGTTTGCTGTCAAGGCCAATGCGCGGGTGGAAAATTGAAAGGCGATTTGCTTCCATTTTTTTCTCATGATACAAGTCCATTCCTATAGGCACACACATACACTTACATTCCTTGTTATACATGAAAACAGCTAAGCAAATAAGAAATAAAATACACAGAAGAGGTATCAAAGAGGCGAGCAAGTAGGAAAAATTAAACACAAAATCCCGAAACTAAGAACCAAGAAGAGTGAAAAAAGAACAAAAAGACACAGATACAAAATTCGAGAAACTGAACGCATCTGTAAAGCAACACCTCCCCCTTCCCCCCCTTTCCACAGACATCCCGTGGCCCACCCCTCTCCCCCCCAGCCAGCAGCACGCAGACTCCATCACCGAGACACAAAAGCCTCCAAGTTTTACCATTATGCTTAAATGGGGACCCTTAAAGTAGCGAATTCCGAGTGAATTACGTGGGTTATTTGTAACTGTGATGGGGTGAGCGAGGCAGATGAGGTGAGAGGAGGGACTCGGGTAAATGGGGATCAAGAGGAGGAGGATAAAGACGGAGAAAAAAGAATAAGGATGAGAGCGCGAGAAAGCGGAATTGTTAGGAGGATGGCGGTAAGATGTCGTTTCAGGGGAGAGAAAGTGGGAAGGAATGAGCGGTAAGAGGGAGAGAGATGGGGACTTAAAGAGGCATCAAGGAGTAATTGTATGAGAGAGAGAAGAGAGAGAGAAAAGTGAGAGAGCGAGGGAGGGAGAGGGGGAGAGAGAGAGAGAGAGACAGAGACATAGACAGAGACAGAGAGCGAGAGAGAGAGAGAGAGAGAGAGAGAGCGAGAGAGAGCGAGAGAGAGAGAATGAAAAGAGAGAGAGGGTGAGAGAGAGAGAGGAGAGAGAGAGAGAGGAGAGAAGAGAGAGAGAAGAGAGAGAGAGAGGGAGGGAGAGGAAGAAGAAGAGAGAGGGAGAGAAAAGAGAAGAGAGGGGGAGAGAGAGAAAGAAAAGAAAGAGAGAGGTGAGAGAGAGAGAGAGGGGGGGGAGGAAGAGAGAGAGAGAAAGAGAGAGAGAGAGGGAGGGAGGAGAAGAGAGAGGAGAGAGAGAGAGAGAGAGAGAGGAGAGAAGAGAGAGGCAAGAGAAGAGAGAGAGAAGAGAGAGAGAGAGAGAGAGAGAGAGAGAGAAGAGAGAGAGAGAGAAGGAGAGAGAGAGAGAGAGAGAGAGAGAGAGAGAGAGAGAGAAGAGAGAGAAGAGAGAGAGAGAGGAAGAGGAGAGAGAGAGAGAGAGAAGTTTCTATGATGGTAAGAGTGAAACAGATGAGGGAGTTGCATGATCTTAGCATTGTCGGGTAATGGAGGGGTAAATACAGCTAGGATTTGTGTGATATCAAGAAACTGAGAAGTGGGATAAAAATAGTCCATTCTTCTCTCTCTCTCTCTCTCTCTCTTCTCTCTCTCTCTCATCTCTCTCTCTCTCTCTCTCTCTCTCTCTCTCTCTCTCTCTCTTTCTCCTTCTTCTCTCTCTCCTCTCTGTCTCTCTCTTTCTCTCCTCTCTCTCGTCGTTCTCTCTTCTCTCTTCTCTCTCCTTCTGTCTGTCTGTCTGTATCTCTCTGCTCTCTTTCTCTCTTTTTCTTTTCTTCTCTCTCTCTTCTTCTTCCTCTTCCTCTCTCTCTCTCTCTCTGGAACTAAGAAACTAAGCAACGAATTGGCTCAACCAGATCTATTCTTTAGTCCCAACAAAACTACACTGTTTCCAAGCTTAAATTACTGGAGGAAAATTCAAACATCAAAAAGTTACATCACACATCATCAGTATCAACAATTGATAAAATCAAGCCCAAATGTATCAGGATCTCTCGCCCTGACATGTCCAGGAATCAATATATTTTGGAGGGAAATTTGAACATCCTTTCCCGTCGATCGAGTGTCCAGGAGCCGAACTTTGAAACAGTTTATGTATTTTGTTCTGGGAAGGTGTGAAGTTTGTGTTTTTCGTTTCCGTCTCTCTCTTCTTCTCTTTTCTTCTTCTCTCTCTCTCTCTCTCTTCTTTCTCTCTTCTTTTCTTTCTTTCTCTCTCTCTCTCTTCTCTCTTTCTTCTCTTCTCTCTCTCTTCTCTCCTCTCTCTCTCCTCCTCTCTCTCTCTCTCTCTCTCCTCATCTCCTCTTCTCCTCTCTTCTCTCTCTCCTTCTCCTCTTCTTCCTCTCTCTTTGTCTCTCTTCTCTCTCTTCGGCAGCAAGCTCGTTTGCAAGGAATGGCCACGATATCGGGAAACAAATATATTCGAGGTCAGAGTTCAATTCTTAGCTTTTCTTTTTCGCGAATTTTTCGACCGGGAGAGCTTTGTCGCCAAGGCCAGAATTTGCGGAAAATTGCAATACGGTTAATTTATTCGACGTCGATAGTGTTTATGATAACGAGTTTATTTTTTTTATTATAATCTTCTTCTTTTTTATTTTTTTTTTTATTTTTTTATTTTTTTTATTTTTTTTTTTTTTAGTTTAAATGCCACAGGGGAAAGAAATTTCTTGGGTAATGTCCCATCCAATGTTGGATTCTGAAATTTTCTCGTGCAAAAATACTTTGTAAACTCCATTTTTTTTCGTTATTTCTGTACTTTTTTATGTAAGCAGTCACACGATACATACATATGTATACACTCACGCACACACACACCAAGCCCTGTTCCCAAAGCGATTCAAACTAAAGTACTTTATTTCTCTCAACCGACTGCTGCTCGCTCTCAACCCCTTTCTCTCCTTGTAACCGAAGGAGCCTCATTTGTCGAGCCCTTACCTTAACACAACCGAAAATAACCTCTAATCTCGCTTTGTGTGTGTGTGTGTGTGTGTGTATAGTGTGTGTGTGTGAAAGAATAGAGAGAGAAGTGAGTGAGTGAGTGAGTGAGTGAGTGAGTGAGTGAGTGAGTGAGAGAGAAAGAGAGAGGAGAGAGAGAGAGAGAGAGAGAGAGAGAGAGAGAGAGAAGAGAGAGAGAGGAGGGAGGGAGGGAGGGAGGGAGGGAGGGGAGGGAGGAGGGGAGGGAGAGGGAGCAGGGAAGAAGGAGAGGGAGAGGAGAGGAGAGAGAGAAGAGAGAGAGAGAAGAGAGAGGAGAGAGAGAGAGAGAGAGAGAGAGAGAGAGAGAAGAGCTCTGCTATCATATCATGATGCACATGATGAAACACGTATACTATATATACTACCCACGTTGTTTTACACATTCACAACAATTGTTCACTTTGATTTCTTTTCTGTACCATAGTCTCACTATAGAATTTCTTATGATGCGAGGCTCTTTGTGGGTACTTTGTGTATCCTTTACAAATGCCCTTGTGTCTCGTGTTGAAATTAGTACATTCGTTGCCAATATTGCACAACGAACTTCGCAAATGCTCTTATGCACGAAGGGTACTGTAGTATTTTTGGGCATTTTGAACAATAGCTTTCCATGAAAAGACCGAAAAAGTGTCGGCTTTTGGACAGATTCAGATAAGGAAACCCGTTTTAAACACGCTAACAAAAAGTCTATTTTTCAATACTTTTTCCATGAAAGGTTTGCAAACAGAGCACTGGAGGAGAATGAATCGTTTAATACATACTTCCCCAGACCTCACGAGCGAGTACACAATGCCAGACTTGTTGACAATAATACGATTGCGGGCTTTGTGAGGGATAAGGGCACTGGTCCATGATTTCCTACCGAAAGCGAGAGAGAGAGAGAGAGAGAGAGAGAGAGAGAGAGAGAGAGAGAGAGAGAGATGAGAGAGAGAGAGAGAGAGACAGAGGAGAGGAGAGAGGAAGAGGGAGGAGAGGAGAGAGGAGGTAGAGAGAGAGAGAGAGAGAGAAGAGAGAGAGAGAGAGAGAGATGGAGAGAGAGAGAGAGAGAAGAGAAGAGAGATGAGACGATTGCGGATAATGTTCAGGACGATGGCAACTGCAATAATAAAGAAAGCACAAGGAGGAGGAGGTTATTGATTGATAGATCCTAAACATAAAAACGTTAGTTTATTATCATGTTTGCGAAGATCGAGATACAACTACCATTACTTTTCAGATTAGATGCATACATGGCAATTTAAACCAATATTGCTAAAGAAGAGAATAATTCATTAGGTGGCATACCGGCGCTTTCTACTCTCTGTGGTTATATATTTCGCCGTTCTTTCTTCCAGGAAACTGCAGAACGGGAGGCAAATTGGCTTTAAAACTGAACGACCATCAATTTTCTGATTTGCGTGAAAGTAGTCGTTTGGCGGCCCGAAAGTAGTATTTTGAGTCTCGTGTAATGGGAGTTTTTCGCGTATGAGTTTGTTTTAAAGCCGTTGGATGAATTAAGGGTTTTTTTGCCAACTTATGTCTAGTGACTTGTGTATTATTAAATCTAGTACGTTTCTTCCGTTATGGGTTTCTTCCATCTTGGTTTTATGGGTTTTAATGACGTGTATTATTAAATCTTGGTTCGTTTCTTTCATTAAGGGTTTTTTGCCTATGTGTCTAGTGACGTATATTATTAAATCTTGGTCCGTTTCTTTCATTACGGGGTTTTTGCCTATATGTCTAGTGACGTGCATTATGTAATCTAAGTACATTTCTTCCATTAGGGGGTATCTGCTTATGTGTCCAGTGACAAATGTATTATCAAATCTACGTATGTTTCTTTCATTAAGGGGTGTGTGCCTCTCTGTCTAGTGACGTATATTATTAAATCTAGGTACGTTTCTTCCATTAAGGGGTGTCTGCCTACATGTCTAGTGAGTTATGTATTACCTAGGTACGTTTATTCCATTTTGAACGTGTGCTGGAAGTTGTAGCTCCGACACAAGTCATGTGGGACGCAGAGAAGGTCAGCCAAATGAAGCTAAAATGCGTCTGGCTCACTGCAATATAGATAATCGTTTAGGATCCAAAACAACGTAATTTTCAGCCTCCAGTTCAAGGCTTTGGTTAATTTCTAGGTTTTGAATCAGTGTTTTGATGTTATTGTGATACTGTTGGAAAAGTTTGAGGGATGAACTGGTTATATAGCAAAAATGATGATAATAATAGTATTATCATTGTTATGAATATTATCATCANTTCGAGGGTAAATATTTCATGGGCTGCTTGCTGTACTAACGCAGTGATTCCCAAATGTGTGCCGCCATTATCTCCTCTGTGTGCCGCGAGAATTTGGGTGTTTCACAGGTAGCCTGTTATTTTGAAAACTTTTGAACACCTTGTATGTATGTGTGTGTGGTGTGTGTGTGTGTGTGTGTGTGCTGTGTGTGCTGTGTGTGTGTGTGTGTGTGACGTGTGTGTGTGTATGTATGTATGTATATATGTATGTATATATATATGAATAAAATAGATAAATAAATAAATAAATACAACACACACACACCAAAACACACACATACATATATATATATATATATATAATATTTATGTATAATATATATATATATATATATATATATATATATATATATACATATATATATATATATATATATATACATACATATATATATGTATATATATATATATATATAGTATATATATATATATGTGTGTGTGTAGGTGTGTATGTGTTGTGTGTGTGTGTGGTGTGTGTGTGTGTGTGTGTTGTGTGTGTGTTGTGTGTGTGTGTGTGTTGTGTGTGTGTATGTGTGTATGTATATATATGTATATATGTATGTATTATATTATATTATATAATATTATAAATAAATAAATAATATATAATATTATATATTATTATTATATTTTATTATATATATACATATATAATATTATTATATTATTATTATTATTATTTATATATATATATATATTTACATATATATATATATTGTGTGTGTGTGTGTGTGTGGTATGTTGTGTGTGTGTATGTGTTGTGTTACATATATATATACATATATATATACATATATATATATATATATATATATATATATATATATAACATACATACATACATACATATTACATACACACCATATATAAATATTTGTATATGTATATGTGAGTGTGTGTGTGTGTGTGTGTAGGAAAGAAGGGCAAGTGGGCCGCAAAATATCAGCTATTCCTTAGTGCGCCGTCATATTAGATATTCTAAAACCACCGTCCTAACTTAACAAGGAAAGAATGGAAATAATTCAACTCAAACTCGGACAGCGGACATGTTCCGGAGATTGTCAAAAATATTCGGCATTTTTATTTCGAAAATATATCTCTGTGGCGATGACGCACCTTTGTTTATAGTTCGTAATTGCAAAACTTAGAATAATGGCGGAACAAGACTTTCGCCCATTTTTAATACTTTCAACTTAAAGTTATGAGAGAGAAAAATTTTCTTGGCTGAAATGGAAACTTGTCTAAACACAGAATATTTGACGGAAAAAAAATTA
>NW_020870786.1:874414-876914 GCF_003789085.1 Penaeus vannamei | reverse complement strand
TGTGCCAAACGGCCGGAAGGAAAGAGGTCGCTTATTGCAAGGGGACGTTTCCGCGAGAACGAATGAGATTTTGTCATCCGCTTTTCCTCCTCAGAGACTCGCAATTTTAAAGTCAATATTTTCTTATCGTTTTTGGAGTGTCTGCTCTCTTTTTTCTTTTTCTTTTTCTTTTATTTATTTATTTTTTAAAGACTCGTCATTTTCAATCTTTGTCGTATTTCGTGAATTGGTAGTGGACTAACTGGCTAGTAATGGCTAATGTTCTTGTCTGAAGGAGAAGTAATTGTGCCGGTCTCTTTAAAACGTTGTAGAGGAAACAAGTTATTGGCCAGTTAGACTATGTGTGATGAATATAGTGCGCATATCCACACACACACACACACACACACACACACACACACACACACACACACACACACACACACACACACACACACACACACGTATGCATACAGTGCATTTTAAAGTTTCACAGCCGGGGCTCCTTGGCACCACAGCTTCACAGACAATACCCACCCACCACACACACAGACACCACCACCACCATCATCATCATCATCACCAAACATATATATATGTATATATATATATATATATATAATATTATAATATGTATTGTATATATAATACATTATTTACTTTGGCAAATGCCAGGATGTTTGATTTGTGGAAAGTGTGTTTTTTACATGACTGGATTCCTTAAAATTGATTTGCTGTGTCAGATCTCATCATTTCATATCAGCTTGTTCCATATTATATATACATGCATTTCTTTTTTGTGGTGTTTGTGTAGATCATATTTGTGTGATTTCTGCTGATTTCCTTCATTACTTAGATATTACCCACCACCACCACCACATCACCACCTCACCACCACCACCACCTCTACCACCACCACCACCTCTACCACCACCACCACCACCACCCCACCCACCCCTACCATCATCACCACCCCCACCCCTACCATCATCACCACCACACCACCACCACCTCCACCACCACCACCACCCACACCCCCACCCACCACCACCTCCACCATCACACCACCTCTACTACCATCACCACATCACCACCCCACCACCACCACCCCCACCACCACCTCCACCACCACACCATCCCCCACCCCCACCACACCACCCCCACCACCCCCACCACCACACCACACCACCTCCCTCCCGTTGCGTCCGGGAATGAATGGGTTACCAATAAGCTTATTCTTCTCTCCGTTTTCTAATCCCACCATAAGCCTTTCATTGGAAATTACAATTGATATCGTATCACATTTAACTATTAGGAAGATATTCTAGCCAATAAAATATATAAATAAAAGATATAAAATGTGAAAGCGATCGTTTGTGCCATAGAAGCTTTCACCGTCATCTAAGTTCTGCGAGTGGCATGACACTGAGGAATGACAGGGAAGGGAAGATGTCGCTAATATTCAATGTCATTAGTTTGATATTACTCCTGGGGCTGAGTATAAACTGTATCTAGTTGTGGGGTTCTGGTCTTAAGTGTTGGTGGGTGTGGTGGTGGTGGTGGTGGTGGTGGTGGTGGTTTGGTGGTGGGGGTACTGGTGGGGTAGTGTACTGGTGGTGGGGTGGTGGGGTGGTGGATGGGTGGTGGTAGTGGGGTGATGGTGGTGGTGGGGGTACTGGTGGTGGTAGTGGTCTGGTGGTGGGGTGGTGGAGTGGGGGGTGGTGGTAGTGGTGGTGATGGTGGTGGTGGTGGTGGTGGTGGGGATGATGGTAGTGGTGGTGATTGATGGTAGTGGTGGGGTGATGATCATTGTGGTGGTGTAGTGGTACTGGTGGTGGGGGGGTGAGGGTGGTGGTAGTGGTGGTCATGGTAGTGGTAGTGATGATGATGATGATGATGATGATGTGTATGAATGATGGATGATGATAATGATGGTGGTGGTGGTGGTGGTGGTGATGGTAATGGTGGTGATGGTGTAGCCCCCTCTTAATCACTATTGCTCCCAGGTCCACTTCGACCCAGAGTGGGGCACTATTAGAGCCCCGTCTATGGAGAATAGACAGTAAGGGTCGTGGGGATTCTACAGCAACCCTTCTTGAGACAGTCGGCCAGTTTGTTAGCAGTGTGCGAGGCCCTACCCAAAAAATAGTCATATATAAGGGCATGTATTTACACAGAAATAAATGCATATTAGTCTACCTGCCCGATAGATATATATTTATCTATCTATCTCTACGGTAGATATATGCGTCTAGACTGATGGACATGTTTATATTTTTGTGTATATGCGCGTCTGTATCATGAATAGGCTTTGGGTCGGGCCTCGCGCAATTTTAACAAACAGGCTAATCGTCTCAATAAATATGTCGGGAAAGGCAACGAGAAACCACCCTGTCTGGTCTTTTCCTTGTATTTATGACAATCTCAGGAAAGGGCCTCAGTCCGAATAGTGTCATGGAGGAAATGTATGCCAAAAAGGACCTATTAGTTGATCTATCACGAAAAAAAGGAGAAAGGAAAA
>NW_020870786.1:856914-864414 GCF_003789085.1 Penaeus vannamei | reverse complement strand
TTTCCTTATATCAATAGATCTGTTTTGATCATATATTGGAAATTTATTGATTACTGGTATATACTAGGCCTATTATCATTTCCAAGTAATTAAGAGAGTCTAACTGTATGTAAAGAACACAGTATATTGAACTGTGAACCAGAGGAAATATATAGTTGTTGTATGTAACTCTATTTAAGGAAAAGAGAAAAAATAGTTTTGTACATTTGTACATGAGCCTTTCTTGAATATTTAGTTTAAACTCATATGATTGTTTTGTAGATTTTTAATGCTAAAAATGATATATATTTTCAACTTTTTCCAAAAGAGTCCCTTTAACCATGAATTTTATTGATCTTGCATGTTCACATTCACATATATTTTAAGATCATGTAAGATTATTAGAGAAATATAGTAATTGGCTATGAACAGTTAATACTAACCAAATGGAATGCAGTTATTATACATTTTCTTTGATCCAAAGATTTACGATTAATTAATTCTGTTATAGTTTGGGTGTCAGAGATGATGTTACAGCAGACACAAGTTGCTACTGTAATAAGTTATTTCGAGAAATGGATAAGCAAGTGGCCCACTGTGGCTGATTTGTCCAAGGCAACACTGGAGGAGGTCAACCAAGTGTGGGCTGGCCTTGGGTATTATTCGCGAGCACGTAGGCTTCATGAAGGAGCTGTTAAGGTTTGTAACGTAATTTTTTTGGAAACCTTGTATCTTTAGATTGATTTGAGGAATATTTAATTGCTGTTGCCATAATTTGGAAAATGATTGGCCAGTGTTTCTGTGGAAGAGCATACAGTGTAAAGTGGTATTTGAATTACATTATGTGAATCTAGTGTTGAAGTTCAGAATTTTATAAGAAGGCAGTAAGTATGAAGAAATCTGTATTAACTTGCTACATAGGATGAAGTGCACATAAGATGGCCTTGTATTTAAAGGTTCAAACTTCTTTTCAGGGGTAAAAATTCAAAGATAAGAAATTCCTCTTTTTTATTTTTAACTTTCAAAGTTACCAATTTAACGCCCTAAATCTTAACAAGTTGCACTTGAGTATGCATCATTACTGGATTATTCATATGATGTCCTATGATCACTCATATTATATTCTGTATATTCTGTCAGCATGGTACTGTCCACTGCCATTATGCACTCATACCTTATCCCTTCACTGTCAAGAATTGTGGAAGATTCCAAACCTTCCATAGTATGAGGTATTTCTTTTGGGTCACGTCATGGGATATTATGGTTTCTGTTACTGTAATGTTCATCAGAGACAACATTATCATATTAAAGAAAAAAGGCAATGTAAATAAGATGAGCACATTTATAAGCAGTCCTTGTTCATTTTTTTAGTGCCATTAAGATCAGCTCTTTATCCTATAATATAGAATACAAGATCAGTAGATGGATAAGACATTATTATTATTATTATTATGATAATAATAATTATATTATTATTGTTGTTATTGTTGTTGTTGTTGTTGTTGTTACTATTGTTATTGTTATATTTATTATTGTTATTATTATTGTTGTTATTATTATCACTATTACTATTATTATTGTTATTATTAGTAGTACTAGTATTAATATTATTACTATTACTACTACTACTACTATTGTTGTTGTTACTGTTTCTGATATCATTATTAGTCATTAATATTTTAGTTATCATTATTTTTGTCAGGATCTGTATCTGTATCATTATCAATTTCATTATCATTATCATTAATATCAATATATATATCTATATCTATACTTAGATCTATAGATGTTATTGTTATTGTTATTGCTGTTTTTACTCTATTATTATCATTATTATTTATTTGATTTAAAAAATTATAGGAATTATCATTATAATTGTTATTATCATTATGATGATTACCATTATCATGAATAGTATTATCATTATTATGATTCTTTTTATTATTATTATTATGAGTTTCATCCTTATTGTCATTATAGTGATCCATATCATTATTATTACTCAAGTGATTTTAACACTAATTGCAATATAAGGATAAGTAACAGAAGTATTCTCTGTGAACAATTGATATTGACACTAGTGTTTTTGGTTGCCAAATTAGTGAATTGAAACTGATATTATTAACATAAACATTTGTTTTATAAAGAAATTGTAAAGATCATTAAACAGATCTTAAATCTAAAGGTATGATGGTCTAAAATTAAGTAATGGTAGATAACATTCTATTTGGTAATTTAATGATCATACACTTAAGGGGAACATTGGTCATATAGTTTAAGAAGCCTATATTTCAGAATAGCCATGCATTTCAGGTTATGGAAGGCCTAGATGGTGAATTCCCAAGTGACCGCGATTCCCTTGTGGAGCAGCTCCCAGGTGTTGGTAGATATACAGGGAGTGCCATAGCCTCCATTGCTCTTGGCAGTTGTGTGGGTGTCGTGGATGGGAACGTGAACCGTGTAATGGCTCGGTTGCGAGGGATAGGTGCAGACATAAGTGCTCAGGTAAAGTCTTTATATTTATGGGTATTTTTTGCATTATCATTATGTTGATTCTTATCACTGTAGGTGTTTTGATGATCATCATTTCTCGTTATCATTTGTATCTTATTTTACTGATATGCCTAAATGGAAGAGAATTGTGTTTAGGTCTGTATTGTTTCATTCAAATTACTAATATAGATTTGTTTTTGTTTTTTACAGTCCACAGTAGACCATATGTGGAGTTTAGCGGACCAACTAGTTGATCCAGAGCGGCCTGGGGATTTCAATCAAGCAGTTATGGAATTAGGGGCCACAGTTTGCACACCAAAAGTATGGATTGTTTTTGTAGTTACACTTTATAATTTGTTGTTTGGTCAGTTTTTGTATGCATGTAACTCATAGATGTATTTTTTTCTTCTCTTTCTAAAATATAAGTCTTACATGAAATGAAATGCATCTCAGAGTTACTGTAAATGAAATTGTTCCAAATACAGTCATGGTATTTGGATAAACTGGGTCAAAAGAAGCAACTTTCCTTTGCATTTTGTTTGTTTGCTTGTATGCAAAGGACCTTTTAATATGCATCAAAGATTTTTTTTGGACACTTTATGAAATAGCATTCTAGGAACTTTCTTGTGGTGTTCTACTTTATTTGTTTACTACACTGCTTGTGATGTTACTAAATCATTATTGAAGTTAATTTTCATATACTGTTCATCACAGTTAGGCATAGATACTGAATATGATTTGTATTTAGGAATATTGATAATTAGCAGATTTTGAAAGATTTCGATATACCTAGAGTAGCTCCTTTACTATTAATATTTTATGAATAGCTTGCTTCCTTATAGTTGGAGAAATTGTTGCCATTTATAAAAAAGTTAGTAAGACTGATTGATGAAACCAAATTTATTTCTTGATTGGGTAATGTTGTGTCCAGTTTAGTGTTTTGCTAAATGACTTTGAATATTGATGGTTCTGCCAGTGTTTAGCCACAAAGGAGGCAATTAGTAGACCTTGTGACCCCACTTGATTTCACATTCTTGAGTTCTTGTGTATATGTTTTTTTAACTAATGCTATCAATGTGGATGCTGTTATTTTTATTATAAACATCATAATTACTATCGTGTTATTGACATAACTAACAGCAAAATCAAATACCAGAAAATATTATCGAAAATCAAGGAAAAGGGTAAGCAGGTAAGATAGATAGTTCTCGTAATTGGCTCATTGGTGACTTAGTACTTGTGGAGCCATCTCTACGTAAAAACAATTACCAAATAAAAGACACAGTAGAGATGGCATATATGCACTTGCCATCCCCGGTTGCATTTGGTTAGATATTATGCTTTTTTGTTGGGTGGGTAAGGATTGAATATAATTTTGCAATGGGTGAGAGTATTAGAATAGCATAGGCAGCTCTGTGTATATATATTTTTAAGTGCATGTGGATATTTAAATGTTTAAATTTATACATAGCTTGTGTATGTAGATACATATCTTTTGTGTATGTCAATATACATTCTTAGTACACAGGGAAAAGGAAGGAAAGAAAAAAATCTGGGCACTGCCATTTCAGGAACATTGAATTCTGGAATCATTGGGCATTTTCTTTGGGGACTTAATGCGAAAGAACCTGCTCTGAATAATTTTCTGAAGATGTTGGTGGACCAATATATCCAGAATGCATTTGCAACCAAAGCTATTCATCCTGTCTCAGCTTACAAATCTATGTACTGTATACAATTATGTAGCATGAGCCTTAGGCATTGGACATACCACATCATTGATAATAGAATATATGCCCTATGCCTTTAGATATATTGATAATATGGAAGGTCTGGATTGTAGATATTGTTATTTTGATGTTATGGTACATGAAGGGTTTGTTTTCTATGTGAATGTGTACAGCTACACTGAACTGACAAAAGTCGTATTAGATCCCCTAAGAAGATAACTTTCCATTACATATTTTTATGTTAAGACAATTTTCTTGGCCCATGTTAAAAAATTATTTTCAGAATTTATTAGTCTAGGCTGATTTTCATTAGCATATATCCATTTTTTTTTTTTACTCATACATCATTTACCTAACTGCCAGTTCTTCATTGCTTTCAGACTCCAAACTGCAGTTCATGCCCATTACAGTCACTTTGTGTAGCTTATCGTAGAAGTCAGGATGGACAGCAGAAGACGTCCATCAGTTCCCACTTTAAGATGGTTGGCAAGTCAAAGGACAAAGTAGAAGAAAGTCTAGTGAAAGATATTGAATGCTGTGAGTACTTAGTTTTTTGTATACAATTTGTATGCAAATGTATTATGTTGTTGTAGAAGGGATACTGTAATTGTAGTTTATTATGTCTAGTTTCTTTGTAATGCCAATACTTGAACTGAAAATGGATTTCATAGTGGGAAGAGTATGCACTAGTTCGTACTTGCACAGCAGCTTTGAAAAAAGAGAAAAAAATGGTTTATAAATTTATTAATCTGATGACAAGTTGCATGTTTACAATGTGATATTTTGATAACTTCCATCCTATTGTAAAATGGCAACAGTTTGCCTTTTTTTTTTTAATAGAAAAGTAATGAAAAATAGTTTAGATGGAATAGAGTAGCAGTAACTTTTCCTGCTTTCTCTTTGACATTCATACATTGAGTACAGTGAAAAAACTCACCTATTTCAATGAAAGGTTGTAATGAAATTGAAATGTCATACTTGTGAATAAGATCATCATCTGGATCTATGATGTGAAAGAAATCTTTTTTCAGTGCCAGAGTGTGATCTCTGTCTAAGAAAGGAAGACTGGGATAGCAGGTAATGTTATTTTCTGCCTCTTTTGTTGGGGAGGGTAGTTATATAACACTTCAGTTAAGCTTGTATGTCCTAGCCACATTACTGTTTTCATGTTTGGACTGTAACTTTTCACAGTCAGTGATTTGTCTTGTTGAAGTTGAAAGCATGATGAATATTATGTATCTGTGAGTAATATGGGTCTATTACTTACCAGATGAAATACTGAATTTAGTTATTCAGAATGGAATAATGCTAATGCCAGACTTGCTTTACAGTTTAGGAGTGCAGAACTATCCACGTAAGGGACAGAAGACCCAGTCTCGGCAGGAAACTTCAGCTGTTGTCATGTTGCAGAGGCCGAATGGCCAAATGTATTTTGTTCAACGTCCAAAGACAGGTTTGTATTAACCTCTTGGATCCGTGTGCTTAGACCACTCTGACAGTTGTGTGGCTGGGTGCACATGAACTCCTGTGCTGTGACAAGACTCCATATCAGCTCTCTAGGTTGCAATGATAATAACAAATTTTATTTTCAGTGCAGTGATAATAACAACAATTTATATTTTGTCATTTCTTTTTTCATGATATTCAATTGTCTGTAATACAACCTATGCCACTGTTCAGAGCAGGCAGGAAAAAGATATGAGCATGGAAATAGTGTCTTCCCTCAAGCTGGTGCTCTTCCAGTCATGGCTCATGGGTGGTACTTTCCATACTCGTTTATTCATGGAAGTATTGCATGATCCTCTTCCTAAATGTTCACTGAGTCAAGTCATCTTCCAAGAGCTTTGTGCACTCATGGCGATGTTATTCCCATCACTCAGGCCTTCAGCCGAAATTCTCATGACATCAAGTTCTTGTCACTTGGCTTCAGGCAGATTTTTTCATGATGGTATGTTCATGATGCCTGCCCCTCAAGCCTAATTTTTTCATGACCCCTACAATCCAGATGACATAATGGTCATGTCATCTGGATTGTATGGGTTAACAGGTAACTTTTATACAAAGTTCCCATTTTTTCATAGTTCCCTTATATGATATGTTATAGGTAATGGCAGTAGAGATCATAGATTTCAGATTAAATAAGCGAGAAACTAAATGCTCACCTAACTACACTTTTCCTTCAATAAAGAATCATTTAGGAGGTGATGGGGGAGAACCTGAGGGTGGCCATACCCAATCACCTGATGGCCACAAATGGCTGGAGTTTAGAGTATCTTTCCTAATTTTCTTAATGTTTTATGCCATCCTTTCCAATATTTTGCTTCTTGTCTTGGGGTGGCTTCAGAGATGGAGACTGAGGCCCAATGTAGGGGATCATCCTTACCTTGGGGTTTGTCTCTGCTTTGGGACTTCAGCCCTCACCTCAACTAATTTTGCTCGGTCTTTTCTTCTCCCCTGTCCTCTTCCATATCTTCTTCATCCCCTTCTTTTGTCCCATTCCTAAGGTGTGAGAGCTGGGCTGAAAGGATGAAAGGCTGGCTTTATGTCAGTCATGAATGGCCTCCAGGAGCCATGGGGACAGCATTCCCTTGGTTATTGTCCAGCCCTTTCCCCGTTATGGGGAGCCTGAGGGGTAGACCATTTCTTTTCCCCATTTTATTCAGGCTCACTATTGCCAATAATGAAGATACCTTACCTTTAATAGGGGCATTAAGGCTTGCCTCTTCAACTTGCCTTTCTGAATTCAATTTTGATGGTTTTCCAGCCCCTGCCCCTCTTTGACCACGGCTCCAACCACTCCAATACTCCTGTCCATGCTGAACCACCAGATTATTACTTAACTTCCAGAATGCACCCCTTCCTCCCTGCCAAAATTCTCATTCTCCATCTCCTACTGCACAGTCTTCTTCTTGTCTACTCCTTTTCCCTTATTACTACTCTCCATCCTTATTGTCCTCCCCCCAACAGAACTTCTCCACTCTACCCCACCCCATCTTCCTCCTGCCCTCCTGCCTCTACCTCAGCAAACCTTTTGAGGCTTTGGCCAGCCAAGTGGGATTTATTCTTTGTGATTCCCCACACAGCCCCCTACTCTGAGAATACCCTTCTCTTTCAACAGTGTCTCACAAAGCAAGAAGGCAAAGTTACCTTTCGCAGTCGCTTCAGTCATTCACAAGTTCAGTTACATCTGAATCCCAAGCTTATGTCTATTTACCCTAACTGACCTTACTGGCAAACCATTCTTGCCAAACCTCACCCTTCTCTTAATCTTTTACTGAATTGTTTCTATCCCCCTGAC
>NW_020870786.1:849414-851914 GCF_003789085.1 Penaeus vannamei | reverse complement strand
TATTTTTCCTTCTTTTCCTTTTCCTTCTCTTTTCCTTTTTCTTATTTTTCTTTTCTTTTCATTTCATTTCATTTCCTTCCTTTCCCTTTTATTTTTCTTTCTTTTCCTTTTCCTTCTCTTTTCCTTTTTCTTTTTTTTCTTTTTATTGTTTATCTATTTTTAAAATTCTTTCTCCTGGTCTTATCTTTATTTGCAATTATTGCTATTTTTGTTAATCATTGATTGCTATTAATGTTTTGTTATTATTATTATTTATAATATTATTGTTATTGTTATTATTATTATCATTATTATTATTATTATTATTATTATCATCATCATCATCATCATCATCATCATCATCATCATCATCATCATTATCATCATCATATCATCATCATATCATATTATCATCATCATTATCATTCATCATCATCATATCATTATTATCATTCATCATTATCATTATTATCATTATATATAATAATAATATAATTATTATTATTATTATTATTATTGTTATCATTATTGTTTTCATTATAATAATAATGATAATGATAAGATTTATTATTATTGTTATTATTATTATTGTTATTATTATTGTTATTGTTGTTATTATTGTTTCATTATTGTTTTTCATTTAATAATAATGATAATGATAAGATTTATTATTATTGTTATTATTATTATTATTGTTATTATTATTATTATTGTTATTATTATTAATATTGTTGTTATTATTGTTATTATTATTGTTATTACTATTGTTATTATTATTATTGTTATTATTGTTATTGTTATTATTGTTATCATCATCATTACTGTCATTATTGACTTATTCAAACATAAAATTTTTAATCTTTTAAAGTTTTTTGACACTTACTTACATCTTATCATAAATTATGTTTTACAAAAGGCATCATTTTACGCTGTTATTATGAATTACATTTTACAAAATGTTAGGAATTATAAATGAGTCCAAAGCAATTTGAAAACTTCCCCTGCAAATAGACCATTGTACTATATTAAGCATTTTTTATCAGAATCCTGTCTTTTTTCAGATTCTTAAAGCAGTTGAATCATCTGAACAAAAGCCAAAGGTAATTGCTTATGTATTGTTTGTTCTTAAAGTATGGCTTTGCTGACTGCACAATACCCAAAATCCAGGCATTTTGGCATTAGGCTTACTTGAGTGGCAATTCTGACGGGTGTGTGGCATGTAAGCTGTGTGTGCATGAACGCTCATGGGTTGTGTCAAGACTCCTTGGCTCCCCTTTGCAATGTTATTATCTTTTTATTCTGGATAATTGTTTCATGCCTTTTTGCAATTTTCCAATGTCTCTATTTATTTATTACCATGTGTATGGTGATGGCAATATATTGCTTTCCTTACACAGACTCCTTATCATCTCCCTAGGTAGTCCATAACAGCAATAAGTAACTTTTTTTTTATAAACAAACCTGGGCTACCAGTTACTGTGCGCAGGAATAGGATCCTGAACATGGAAACTGTGGCCTCCCTGGAGCAGGCACTCCTCCAGTCTTTGTTCATGGATAGTACATTCCTCACTCTGGCTTTCAGTAAAAATTCTCATGACCGCAAATTTCTCCAGCCCTCAAGCCTAATAATTTTTTCCATGGCAGCATGTTTAGATCACCCATCCCTCAAGCTAATTTTTTCATGATGTGATGGTCACATCCAAATTGTAAGAGTTAATATGTTTTTTTTTCATATTATATGACTTAACTAATTTAATGAAAGGTTTATAGAAGTAGATGCAGAAGTTAAAGTTCCTCTTGTATTTGAAATTCAATGATAATTCCAGACATTATTTTCAGTGTTCAGTCTACAATATGAGTCAGATGCTTAGTAATATGGCATTGCTTTATTCTGTTTTTCACATTTGCCCACTGGCACTTGTCTTGCAAATAGTGTAGGTTATGTTAAGTAGATTGTAGTGTGGCTTCAGAACACGAAAATAATGAGCGGATTTGAGAGGTTCTTCAGTTTGGGTTAGGGAATTGAATTAATCTTTTTGTAATTACACTTAAAGTTTGGCCAACGTATCAAACCTTGTGGCGTAAGAGTTTTGCCTTGAGATTATGATCTCTTGGTTATTGTTAAGGAATTGAAACAATATTGCATTATTTATATCTATGTCACAAAAACCAAAATATGTCTTGCTGGATGTTGGTTGTGTTATATTAATTCTCATCGGGTGAAGATGCAGGGTATGGCATTTCATTTATGACTGGCTTTTATTTACTTAGATCAGTGGCTAACCTTGGATTTTTTTTCTTATATCTGTAACTATTTCTCTCATGGTCAAGTGCGTATGATAAGCTCAGAAAGAAAGATATTGTAGTTCCTTGTATACATTCATTACTGTTTGGATTCTCTTTCCTGACCTCACGTTTCTGAGTTCATGTTCAGTTTGTTATATTCCTGATGTAATTTAACATCCCTTCTCTACCATACTAATATACCCAGTAGGCTTAGATATTTCGAAATTGATGCTAT
>NW_020870786.1:834414-841914 GCF_003789085.1 Penaeus vannamei | reverse complement strand
AGGAAAAAAAGGAAAATAAGAAAAAGAAGGAGAGGAAGAAGAAAAAAAAACTTGGCCACGTCGATCTGCGAGCCCGCAAGCCCTACATACCCGCCCGTTATTCACCCTCATAAAGTCAAGATTAATTAAGAGCATTATTACATGCTACATACCCTCCCCTTCCCTTCCCTCCCTCCCCCTCCCCCTTCCCCTTCCCCTCCCTCCCCCTCCCCTCCCCTCCCTCCTCCCTCCCCCTTCCCATTCCCCTTCCCCTTCCCCTTCCCCACTTCCCCCCCCCCTTCTGAGCGGGAGCAGGTCGAGGCCTGGGAGCCGCGAGCACCTGGAGGGCGACATCTACTTTCACTGGTGCCATGTTTGGGAGGCGGGGCATCAGCTGCGGTTTGTTGGTAGGTAGATGGGGCATATCCAGGTCCTTCCAGATGGATGGGGCATCGTGTGATTGGCGGTGGTTGCAGGATATTATGCCAAGTGCAATGACGGAGAGGGTAGACTATAGCTGGAGGAGGTGATGGGTGGTCGCTGGGTACGAAGGGGTACCAAGGTAATCTGGGTACTCAGCTGGGAGGTGGTACACTTACTATTGGTATCTGCATATGACGAAATAAATAAAATAAATCTATCGACAAGTGTAAGGATAAATAGATAAATAGTAATATATCATTGGGTAAATAAACCACAACTAATTATCTATGACTTCTTAGACAGATAACACAAATTATTGAATTATTGAGTTATTGAAATGGTCGAGGGTAACTGGATGTCCTAGTAGAACGTATAATAATACTGTAAACCATGAGAGCAAATCATCTTCAGGACGATGATTAAGACTTCTAGAAATATGCAACTGTATCCGTAAAAGAAAGAAAGAAAGAAGGAAAGAGGGAAGGAAGGAAAGAAAGAAAGACGGAAAAAAAGTAAGGAAGGAAGGAAGAAAGAAGAAGGAATAAATAAATAAGAAGGAAGGAAGGAAGGAGAAAGAAGAAAGAAAGAATGAAAGAAGAAAGTAGAAAGAAAAAAAAGAAAGAAAGAAAGAAAAGAAAAGAAAAAGAAAGAAAGAAAAAAAAAACGGAAGCCTCAATGGAAAATTCCAAGTGAATTACTGATCAGCTGATGATGCAAATCGCGCTCCACAGCTGAGTTCCCTAAACACTTCCAAGTTAGTTACTTTCTGCTCTTGTACGTGGCACTGGCAGTTATATTAATTATTATCTTAATTTTTAATGTATTTTTCATCATTGTAACAATCTTCAAAATGATAAGAACAATGATGCTAATTATAGTGATAATAACAACAATGATGAGGTACAATAACTGATTTTCTTCAAAACGCTTTGCAAGGATACAACACGCAACGCAAATCTCGTATTATATTAATATTTCTTTAGTATTTTCTCATGGCTGTCTGCGAACTGTAGCGGCGCGCACATTGGAAAAAAGATTAAGCTTCTGTGCAATAAAGAATGCACGTAGCCCCATAATTTGTATCCTGTGTCATCAACGGCCAATATTTTGATTCAAAAAGTTTGGTCGTTAAACGTTCTTTTATTACTAGAGATAAAGAAGGAATTGGTGTGAATATTATCGTTTAAATCTAAATATTACAGGCACACCGGGAGAGATATTCAAAAAAATCCATTAAGCAATTACTTTGATAAATGTGACCCGCATTCATCTTCTAATATGATACGCATAGATATGATATACTGACCCTAACAGCCTCCTGGTTGTGAGAAATAAACTGCAAGAGATAATGAATAATAATTTAAAAAAAAAAGTTTTTTTTTTTTCTTCTTTTTTTTTTTTTTTTTTTAATTGGACACGTGAAGTACATTTGGAAAAGATTTTGAAATAAGCACATGGAGAAAAATACAAATCAAAGTAAAAAAACGTTTCGCGGGAACAGAGCAACATGAAACCATTACCGAGAGAGATAATCCGTTACGCAAACATCGGTTAAGATGAATCAACATATATTAAGAACCGCAATATGACTAATTTAACTATGTAATAATTTTAGATTTCTCTTTTCAATGCCTGTGCTAAAGAGTATCTGCTTCCGACAAGAAGATTAGAAGTATTGAAAATCTGGGACTGACCATGAAATGAGCATTTGCGTTCGCAACTACTATTCAGACAGAAAGTAAATAACACTTAAAGCACGTTTGAATGACGGGCGTTTTTAAAAGCGTATGAAGAAATGGAATTTGCGCAACGTGAGTTCGTGATGACGAGGTTGACACTTTTGGCGGGAAATTCGCCGTCGGACGCCGCTCCGCCACAGCCAATGGTCTTCGGTAAGATTTTCCCGCCATTTTTTTTCCAGTGATTAAGTTTACGGTTGAAACTCTAAGCCCATCCGATAAGTAGGAAATGAATTGCACATTCATCTTGTTCTGAATATCCTCTAATCTCGAAGCTCGTAAAGTAAGTATCGAGCGCGTCGGTGCGCCCCGCGAGTGGTGCTTAGTGACAGCCTCGCCGCGGAAGTTGACTCAGGCGCGCGTGACCAACGCTTCCTCGGCGGGCGAAAAAAAATGCGTGCGTGCCAAGCAGTGCATCGGCGTGCGGGCGCGTCGGAGATTTCCCCCCAGATGCAGCCTTTGTCTCCACGCTTTTCATCTTCTTCGATCGATAAAAAAAAGGAAATGTCGCAGCGCACATCCCGGATGCGCTCGCAATCAAACGATATTTTATCCCGCACGTACGGCGCCCACTCATCCGCCCTCGTGATGGATGGGGCATGCGCGGCGCCGCCCGAGAGGCACAGACCCGCAAGTCACACCGCGGCCGCAAATCGCCGGCTGCGCATGCGTACGAATGAGGGGCGGAGGCGAGAGTACAACGCAGCAACAAGACTCGTAGATGGAGTCTGAATACGTAATGAGACTCGCAAATGCGCAATGTTAGAACATGCTATTTGTAGCATTGTTGTCCAGTAAAAAAAATATACTTAATTGTGTGTGTGTGTGTCTGTGTGTGTGTGTGTGGGTAGGTGTGTGTATGTAGGTATATTCACATGCGTTTGTTTAATCACATACGGATAGAAGTAAATAGATAGGAAGAAGAAAATAGAACGAGTGAAAATAAAACCCCAAATATAATGACAAAAGCCCCCCCCCCCTCAAAAAAAAAAAAAAATGAGCCCAAGTGCACATCCCCGATTTAAAAGCAATAAAAAAGAAACACGAAATAGATTTACATCGGAGTCGAACTCGCATTTAAGGGCATAATAATGTTGTCAATGACCAGTAAAGCTGTGCAAGGCCGTCATATATCAACATGATAAATGTCTGGATAATAGCGTAGGTTAATGATGAATGTGTGGATAATGGCATGTGAAAGGACCATTAAGGCGAGAGAAACAGAGGTTGTGGCGGTGTTAAGCCTCGGGACGACCGCCATCAGGACCATCATTGCTCACTTGCAGTCACGTGATCAGAGTCGAAGAAAGGCGTTCGAACGCGTCACTGCCTCCTCCTGTTTTCTCTCCGTTTATTGACGATCGAATGAAAATAAAATGGTTTCCATATGATAAATATGCGAAAAAAGTCTTCTTGATAATAGGTGTTGCTTTTAGACTTGATGTTCTAATCTGCTATAACATTTGATTCTTGAGTGTATGTTAAACGTGTCCTTATCTCCATGCTTGATTTGAACGCATCATCCAAATATATCAGTCTCTCATTTAAAGTATTAGAAGAGAGGGAAAATAAATGTAAAAATAATGCGTAGGCACTACAACCTTAGTAACGCATTCGTAAGTACGAGATACGGTAAACTTCTTGATTATCTCTTGCTCAAGGCACGCGCCACATTCCTGCTCTCTTAGTCACGTGATACTACGTTTTGGCGGGAAGGCGTCACTGAGCTTAACGAATTCATCCGAAAAGTAAATATTGACTTTTGATAATCTTTAGACGTTGGGATATCTTTATTAAAAGTGGCAAATTTAAAATCTAGTTTCATTTTACATGTCCGATGGCACGTCATTTTTTAAAAGGCAGTTGAAGAAATTCCTTTGCAGAAGGAAAAAAATGGCATTTTGGCGGGAAAGAGCACCGCGTGGAGATCGTGTAAATATCAACATTCAAAAGGACTGTTGTGAGTCATGCCATCTGTTTACCTTTCCTTTGATTCTTGCTATTCATCTCCGCACGTAGTTCTCCGCTGCAGCATGAGAAGCACTCTATCTCGTAAGCTCTTTGGCCGGATGAATATTGTCCACGTTTCTAAGTTGCAAAGCGTGACGTCGTTCTTTCCGCTATACCTTCGATCACTCATTAGGAAATCAATGTCTAATGTTAAGCAATATGTCTAGTGTTGTATTGTGATACAAAATACTCAATATTTGGATATTTTGTACGAAGTTATTTGACTTGTAAAATATTCTTAAACGTTTTTGTTACGTGTACAGTCGACACAAAGCAGAATAAGAAAAAACAAAAAAAAAAAAAAAACAAAAAACTATTTGCATACATATTTGGTTTCAAATATTTTCTTTAAACATACATTTATTTACAGGCACTATACATACCAAATCATACCCATATACAACACATATTCCCCCCTCCCTCCCTCCCTCCTCTCTCTCTCTCTCTCTCTCTCTCTCTCTCTCTCTCTCTCTCTCTCTCTCTCTCTCTCTCTCTCTCTCTCTCTCTCTCTCTCTCTCTCTCTCTCTCTCTCTCTCTCTCTCTCTCTCTCCTCTCTCTCTCTCTCCTCCTCTCCTCCCTCCCCCCCTCTCTCTCTCCTCTCCAAACATGGGCGTCTGGAATTCTATCATTTTATCCTTATTTATGGCAACAAATTGCAAACACGAAGATGCCATTCATAACTTCGGTTTTCACATTTTTCATCCAGCTTTCTCGATTTAACTCGTGTACCTTGGGAATATTTGTCGTGGCCGAGAAACTAGGCATCAGTCCTTGGTATTCAAGCGGAGAAAAATATTACCCTAAGTGTTTCGTAACTTTACTAGTGCGTAAAGACAAAATAAAATCGGTTTTCCAATCAGCTGTTTCTAAAAAAAAAAAAAAAAAAAAAAATAGATAGATAGACAAATAGATATGTTTAAATATAGAGGGAAGAGAGAATAGCGAATAAAGAGAGAAGAGAGATGAGCTGAGAGCTGAGAGATGAGATATGAGAGATGAGAGATGAAGAGAGAGAGAGAGAGAGAGAGAGAGAGAGAGAGAGAGAGAGAGAGAGAGAGAGAGAGAGAGAGAGAGAGAGAGAGAGAGAGAGAGAGAGAGAGAGAGAGAGAGAGAGAGAGAGAGACAGAGACAGAGAGAGAGAGAGACAGAGAGAGAGAGAGACAGACAGAGAGACAGATGTAGAGAGACAGACAGGCAGACAGACAAACAGAGAGACAGAGAGACAGATGAGAGATGAAAGAGAGAAAGCGAAAGAGAGAGAGAAAAAGAAAGATATGCAAATGAGAGGATCTTACGTTGCGCAACAAATCGCCTCATTCGATGTTATCTCCCTAATCTGTGATGCGATGCGCCAACACGATCGGCGTGGAATGAGGTATGTTCTTATCATTAATCGGGCGGAACAGAAACGAACTTTGATAAGAAACAGCTGGTTGTTCGATATATACGTTCTGTCAACACTGTAATCTAAGAACTTTCACTAATATGAAGAAAAATGTTTGGAGATATTTCATTAGGAAGAAGAGAAAAGGTCAAAGGTGGCGAGGTAGGTAAACCCATATTAATAATCAAAGGCATATTAATTATGTTCTTTTTATTCATTTTGTCTTTAAATCTAGAAGAGAGATCGTGCGCTCATTATACGGCAATTAATCAAAGGTCAGGAAGCCCATTGACTCATTAATTATCATTATCATCCCTCATCATCTGATTCTTACTCATTATCATTGTTTATCGTGTCAGTATTACTCATGAACTCAATATTACTCATCATCATGTTTATTCCCTATTATCTCTTAATTAACTCTTTATCTCTTTATCATTATCATTGTTCATCATGTCATTATTACTCATGAACTCAATATTACTCATCATTATTATTCCCTACCATCTCTTAATTAACTCTTCAATTCTTTACCACTATCATTGTTTATCGTGTCAATATTACTCATGAACTCAATATTACTCATCACCATTATTATTCTCTATCTCTTAATCAACTCTTTATCTCTTTATTAGCATTGTCCATCATCTCCTTTTGACTGAAAATCTCATCACTGTCGCTGCTAATCATGTCTTTATTTCCTCATCACCATTACCCTCACAGCCCGTCTCGTCACTCCCCCCCCCCCTCATGAGCAAAACCGGAAGCCCCCAACACGTCCTTCTTCCTCACCGGAGTCAAGAGCCCGTGACGGGGAATCGACCCCCGGAATGCCCCGCTAGTGAGACGGCAGCGCGCGGCAGCGCGCCTCTATATAACTGTCTGTGAGCTCGATGCCCGCCCGTGCCGCCCGCTGTGAATTAATGGCTCGGATTTGCCTCTTTCTCTCCCCCCCCCCGCGCGAGGACACCGGAACGGCGGCGCGGGTGGGCGGTGGTGGGCGGGGTGGGCGGAGGCTGCGGCGATGCTGAGGATACGTGGGCGCCGGGAGTGGGTGCGGGAGGTGAGGGTATTGGCCAGGGTTTCAATGGATAGTGGATAATAATGGCGTGGTAATAATGATCCATTTAATTATCCTTATTTGTGGCTAAAACTTCAGTCTAATATCCTGGTAAGAGCGCTGATAATGATCATAATTTATCGATAAAATTGAAGTTTAAACTCTAAAAGCTTTGGTTAATTCCGATTAATGATCCTCATCTCACTCACTCACTCACTCACAACTATAGTAATGACAAAACACACCACAAAACTGACACGGATAATTGTCATGACGTTGGTAATACTCAAATAATGGCTCTTGGGAAGGCCTTCATTCCAAACCATTATTCGCTGCAAAATACCGACGACAATAGATAGAATTTGAGATTTAACATGCACATGATACATTTATCTATTTACACAGATATATACTGTATATATAGGTATATGTACATACATACACAGATACATATATTTGTGTTTGCGTGTGTTTTATATATTTTATATATATTATATATATATATATATATATATATATATTATTATATATACATATATACACACACACACACACACACACACACACACACACACATATATATATATATATATATATATATATATATATATATATGTGTGTGTGTGTGTGTGTGTGTGTGTGTGTGTGTGTGTGTGTGTGTGTGTGTGTGTGGCGTTTATACGTGTGCGAGTGTGTTTATGTGTGTGTGTGTGTGTTTATATGTGTGTGTGTGTTTATATGTGTGTGTGTGTGTGTTTATGTGTGTGTGTGCGTTTATATGTGTACGAGTGTGTTTATGTGTGTGTTTATATGTGTGTGTGTGTGTTTATATGTGTGTGTGTGTGTATGTGTTTATATATGAGTGTGTGCGTGTGTCTATATATGTGCGTGTATGTACCCGAACA
>NW_020870786.1:809414-811914 GCF_003789085.1 Penaeus vannamei | reverse complement strand
CTCTTCGCCTCTTCCTTTCCTCTTCATCTTCCTCTTTCCCACTTCTTTTAATCTCGTTTCTCTCCATTGCTCTCCATCGTCCTCTCTCCCGTACCTTCTCCTTTCCTTTCCTTTCCTCCTTTCATCTCCATTCCTCCCCACTTCCTCTCTCCTTTACCTTCTCCTTATCCCCTTCCTTTCCTATCTTCCTTTCCTCTTCATATCTCCCCATCTTCCTCTCTCTCTCCCTTTTCCCTTTCCTTTTCTTTCCATTCCTCCTTCTTTCCTCTCCATCCCTCCCCATCATCCTCTCTCCTTCATCTCCTGTCATCCTCTCTCCTCCATCTCCTCTCCTCCACCCCCTCATTCACTCTCATCTCCTTTATATCATTCACTCTCCCTCATCTCCTCTCCTTCCTCCACCCCCTCATTCACTCTCCCTCATCTCCTCCTACCACCCCTCATTCACTTCTCCCTCATTCTCATCTCCTCTCCCACCCTCATTCACTCTCCCTCATCTCCTTTATCTCCTCTCCTTCCACCCCCTCATTTCACTCTCCCTCATCTCAATCTCCTCTCCCTCATTCCTTTCATCACTCTCCCTCATCTCCTTTATCTCCTCTCCTTCCACCCCTCATTCACTCTCCCTCATCTCCTTTATCTCCTCTCCTTCTACCCCCTCATTCACTCTCCCTCATCTCCTTTATCTCCTCTCCTTCCACCCCTCATTCACTCTCCTCATCTCCTTTATCTCCTTACCCCCTCATCACTCTCCTCATCTCCTTTACCTCCTCTCCTTCTACCCTTCATTCACTCTCCCTCATCTCCTTTATCTCCTCTCCTTCTACCCCCTCATTCACTCTCCTCATCTCCTTTATCTCCTCTCCTTCCACCCCCTCATTCACGCACACACAAGCCAGAAGAGGGGGGAAAAAATAGCCCCCAGTGAGCTAGTCCAACCCGACGGAGCGGGGGCTGCTAGCGAGGGGCACACACACCTGAGCAATACACACTGTTGCTCAACGTGGGGACCTGTTATGACTTTCCCACACAGCTTGGTTGACACACGAGCACGCACGCACGCACGCACGAACGCACGCTCGTATGTGGGCAAGGACGGAGGCGCACACGGCCACGTACACGTACGCACATACTCCGATCACCCACACATGGATGGGGATACATTGGGGGTGGGGGGGGGGGTTGTGTGTGTGGAGGGTGGGGAGGGTGTGTGTGTGTGTGTGTGGTGTGTGTGTGTGTGTGTGTGTGTGTGTGTGTGTGTGTAGTGTGTGTGTGTGTGTGTGAGAGAGAGAGAGAGAGAGAGAGAGAGAGAGAGAGAGAGAGAGAGAGAGAGAGAGAGATTGTATGCGTATGTGCCCTAGAAAGAAAAGAAAAGAGAGAAAAAAAAGACAGAGAAGAACAGAGAAAAAAAATGGAATGCATTCGAAGGAAAACGGGGAAAAAAAGCGAAGAAGAACAAGAAGAGAAAGAGGAATAGCGAAAAGGGAAAGAAAACAACAGAGGTTAAGAGAAGGTTGTGAAGCGCAGTCCTCTGTCGTCAAGTCACAGGCCAAGGGAGGGTGAAAAGGCAGGGGAAGGGAGGTGAAGGAAACCGGGGAGGGAGGGAGGGAGGGAGGGAGGAGGGGAGGAGGGGAGGGGGGGGGGATGGGGAGGGAGGGAGGGAGGGGACAGGGAAGGAGGGAAGGGAGGGAGGGATGGGAAGGAAACCGATGGAAGGAGGGAGGGGGAGGGGGAGGGAGGGAGGGGGGGGAAAGGAAACCGAGGAGGGAGGGAGGTGGAAGGGGGGGGGATGGGGAGGGAGGGAGGGAGGGAAGGGAACAGGGAAGGGTGGAAGGGGGGGATGGGGAGGGAGGAGGGAGAGGATAGGGGAAGGATGGAGGAGGGGGGGGGGGGAGGGAGAGGCGAGAGGGTAGGAGAGAGTGGAATCGCGAGGAGGAGGAAGGGAGGGGAAGGGAGAGAGGAAGGGTTTAGGGGCTAGGGAGAAGGGTGAGGAAGGTAAGGGAGGGGAAGGGGGTAAGGGGGAGGAGAAGGACAGAGGGAAGGGGGAGCGTGGGAGCAGTTGGGCAATGGTGGGGAGGGAGAGGGGGGGGAGGGGGAGGGCTGCAATAAACTAGATGGCATGAATACCTCGGCCAGAAGTTGTAAGTTATTTGTTTGTTTGTGCGTTTGTTGTGGTTTGCGCGATGGCGAGTTATTATTTTTTGTTTGTTGTTGTTGATTTCTTTTCTTTTCTCTTGTACGTGTTCGCGATGCGTTGTTGTTGTGACGGCGGTTGTGGATCCGACGATTCTCGCGCTGGGGGTGTTTATCCACCATTTTCTTTCGTTAAATCGGTGTTGTTCGCGGTAACCAGCCCAGTCGCAGTTGCCGTTGCCGCCGCCACAACCCCGGTGTCACCCTCGCGCTATGCCTCCTGCCATTTCTCTTACCTCCGCCTCTCAACGGCTGCCATGGCTGCCTCTGCCGCTGTGACCGAGATGACCTCTGCTACTTCTGCTGC
>NW_020870786.1:801914-804414 GCF_003789085.1 Penaeus vannamei | reverse complement strand
GCCTCTCGCCCATCTCCTCTCCCTCCTATCTACTTTTCCCTTTAACCCCTCTCCCTTCCCCTTCCCCTTCTTCCACTTTACCTCACTCCCTCCCCCTCCCTCCCGTCCCCTTTCTTTCCTCACTTACCCTCCTCTTCCCTCCCCCCTTCCCCTTTCTCTTCTCACTTCACTGTACTTTGTCCCATCTCTATCCCTCCTTCTCCTTCCCCTTCCCTCCTTCCCCCTCTAAATTCTTCTCTTCCCATGTTCCCCCTTCCCCCCTCCCCCCTTTCTCCGTCCTTCTCCCTCTCTCTCACTCCCCTTCTGGCCTCCGCATAATATTTTTTTCCGCCATCTCTTTCTTTTGACTCCCCTGCACATTTGTAGGTCTATCTGGGCCTATTTTTATGACATAGTGGCCTTTTGATGCAGTAGGCCTTGTGTCCGGAGCAGCCGCCTTCGGACAGGTTCTGGTGTTTCTTTCGGTAGGCCTATGTACCGTCGCCGGCCTCCTCTCTCCCTCCCTTTTCCCCTCTGAGGATGCAGGTCGGGGAGAGGAGAGGAGGAGGAGGGAGGGGGGGGGGAGAGGATAGGCCTAACGCGCAGTGCATTCAGTGACCCTCGCTGGCTCGCTTATATAGGCTGTTCAGGGCGGGGTCTTTCTCCCCCAGGCGCGAATCTAGGCCTATGGGGTGCCGCGGGGGGGAGGGGAAGGGGAGGGGGGTTAAGCGGCAGGTGGTTGGGTGGTGGGTGATGTGGGAGGGGGGGAGGGGGCAGGGTGATGTGGAGGGGGGCGCCACACACACACACACACACACACACATGTCACATGCGCTGTTTTTTTCTCGAGGTGGATGGCCTCACACACACACACACTCGTACGATCATGTGCACACGTATGCGCACATGTATGCGTGATTGCCCATGAGCACGTTCACCGGTGCCTAATCCTTTCGTGTATTCTGATTCAACTCTTTTCTAACTTTTTATTTTATTTAACCTTAACCCTTTGGAGATCACTCACTTTATGATCACTTTGTAAGGCTCTCTTTATCTGTCTCTGTGTCTGTCGGTCGCTGTTTCTCTTTCTCTGTCTTTTTCTGTCTCGCTTTCTGTTTCTCTCTCTTCTTTTTGTCTGTATCTCTTTTTCTGTCTATCTATCTTTCTCTCTCTCCTCTTTCTCTTTCTCTCTCTTTCTCTTTCTCTTTCTCTTCTCTTTCTCTTTCTCTCTCTCTCTGTCTCTCTCTCTCTCTCTTCTCTATCTCTCTCTTCTCTCTCCTCTCTCTCTCTCTCTCTCTCTCTCTCTCTCTCTCTCTCTCTCTCTCTCTCTCTCTCTCTCTCTCTCTCTCTCTCTCTCCCCCTCCCTCCCTTCCCCCTCCTTCCCTCCCTCCCTATCCCTCTCTCCTCTCTCCCTCGCTCCCACTTTCCCTCTTCCCTCCTCCCTCCTTCCTTCCCTCCCCTCCCTCCCTCCCTTCCTCCTTCCTTCCTTCCTTTCCTTCTTCCTTCCTTCCCCTCCTTCCCTCCATCCCTCCTTACCTCCCGCTCTCCCTCACGCTCCTCCGCTTTTCTTCACTCTCCCTCCCTCCCTCTTCCCTCCCTCCTCCTTCCCTCCCTCTCTCCCCCACCCCTATTTCCTCTCTCTCTCTCCCGTACCCTATTCTCCCTCCCTCCCTCCCCCACGCCTATCTCTCCTCTCTCCCTTCCTCCTTCCCTCCTTCCTTCCCTCCCTCCCTCGTACCCTATCTCTCCCTCACGCTCCCTTCGCTTTTCTCACCGCCCCGCACTCACAATACACTCTTCACAGCAGCGTCACTCACCCTCTGCACTCCCTCCCGCAGCTGTACCCACACTCTCCGCTGTTAGCCCTCGCTACAGTACACAGCGTTTATAAATTGCTGGGGATTCGGGTGTTCCGCCATTTTTTTTTTTTTTTTTTTTTTTTTGGGGGGGGGGGGGCTTTGCGATGTCGGTGTTGAAATTTTGGTTGGGGGGTGGGGAGGTGTGGAGGGGGTAGGGGAGGTGGGGGGGAGGAGGGGGTGGAGGTAAAGGTGGTAAAGGTGGTAGATGATGGTAGAGGTTGGAGAAGAGAAGAGAGAGAGAGAGAGAAAGAAAGAAAGAAAGAAGAAGAAAGAAAGAAAGAAAGAAGAGAAAGAAAGAGAAAGGGAAGAAAAAGAGAAAAGAGAAAGAAAAAGAGAGAAAGAGAAAGGGAAAAAAGAAGAGAGAAGAGAAAGGAAAGGAAAAAGAGAGAGAGAGAAAAGAGAGTAAAGAGAAGCCCGAGTGATGTTTCAGCTCCCCTTGCACACCCTGAAAAAAACTCCTCCTCCTCCCTGACGTGGAGTGGACGCAGAAATCACTCCACTCGCGTGTCTGAGGAGTGGGCATTTGTGGGGCACTTTTGGTGGGCATTTCTGGGGCGCTTTTTTTTTTTTTTGGGGGGGGTGGAGTAGGGGAGTTTGGGGAGGGGGTGAGAGTTGATGTTTGTTTATGGGGTGGGGGTAGGGGAGGGAGGGGAGGAGGGGGA
>NW_020870786.1:784414-791914 GCF_003789085.1 Penaeus vannamei | reverse complement strand
CCATACTAAGTTCCTGGACACCACTGTCTGATAAATTCAGTTGCATAAAGAAAGTAGCCTTGGCATTGCTATCAGGATTTGGATCTACATACCAATGCAAGCCAGATGTTTTCAAGCATGCAGCATACCCTCAGACCTCAACACAGCAGGCTTGCAACGGTTCACTCTGGGAGTTGTTTGAAGCTCAGTGTGCCCAGACATTAAGATGGTGAGTATGGATTTAAAATCATTAAACATGTATTTTTTGTTACAAAGAATACTAAAAGCTACAAAAATATTACATTTACGTTATGCATGTGCAGGAATTGTGACTTCAATGTGGTATCTGGCTGTGATCGAGCTGGCTATGAGATGTCTGTCGGTCCCCATGGTTCAGGAGCTGATGCCGGTAGCGAGAATAGCCTCCTTTTCCGGGACTTTGCTAGGTCCCAGAAACTGAGGATTTCTGGCTCCTGGTACCAGCGCCCAGACCCACATCCCTGGACATGGTACAGTGATGCGGGTAATGCAGCCAAGGAGATAGACCACATACTCGTTAGCACTCATTGGAGGATCCTTCAGAATTGCAGGGTGTACAGGAGTGCTGAGTTCTGTGGTACTGACCATAGATTGGTTGTGGTTACCCTCCGGGTCCACTTCAAAACTCCCCAGCGGTCAAATGATCACCCTAGGGTGTTTCATTTGGACAGGCTGAGGGAGGGGGAGTGTGCCCGCGGATTTGCTGAGGCAATCTCTGATCGATTCGCAATGCTTGACAGTCTGACAGACCCTGTTCTTCTCTGGGATACCTTTAAGCGTGAAACGCTTGATGCAGCTCAAGATACAATTGGTGTACGCCCGAGAGCAGTACAGAATTCCATCTCGCAGGAGACACTGGAAGCCACAGATGCATGTCGTGCAGCTCGTCTGACAGGGGATCGGGAATTGCACCATTCTCATATGCGCAGAACTCGGTCCCTGTTAAGAAGGGACAAGGAACAGTTTATTAGGAGTCTTGCAGAGGAGGTAGAAGGCCATTTCTTAGTAAATGACCTTCCTCCTGCATACCAAGCCCTGAGAAAGCTGAACTCCAAGCCCTTTTCACAGGTGACAGCAGTTCGCTCAGTAAGTGGTCAGATCGTTTCAGATCCTGTTGCGGTGCGGGAACGTTGGGCTGAGTATTTTGAGCAGCTGTACCAGGTTGACCCACCAACAGTTAACTTGGATGCGGGTAGTGTCGAGATCCCGCTGCCGGATCCACCCTTCAGTGAGGACCCTTCCTCCCTAACTGAAGTTAGGGGGGCGATTTCCAAGCTGAAGAGTGGTAAAGCAGCGGGTATCTGCGGCATACCAGCTGAACTGTTCAAGGCTGGTGGTGAATCTATGGCACGGGGGTTACATGCTGTCCTGGCTGCCATCTGGCGGTCCAGTTCCGTTCCTCCTGACCTGTTGAGGGGTGTGGTCGTCCCTCTCTGGAAGGGGTAGGAGGACCGTTGGGACTGCAGCAATCACCGAGGCATCACACTGCTCAGTATACCAGGCAAGGTTCTCGCCCACATCCTTCTGAGACGTATCAGAGACCTTCTACTGAGGCACCAGAGACTGGAGCAATCCGGATTCACTCCTGGTAAGTCCACAATAGACCGTATCCTCGCGCATCGAGTCATTGCAGAGCGCCGCCGTGAGTTTGGGCGTGGGCTGCTTGCAGCCTACATCGACCTCAAGAAGGCGTTCGATACGGTGCATCGGGAGTCACTTTGGGAGATCCTGAGGCTAAGAGGAATTCCAACAAGGATTATTGGACTAATAGCAAGCCTGTATACTGGTACTGAAAGTGCTGTAAAGTGTGGTGGGGGCCTGTCGAGCTTCTTTCCTGTTAGTTCAGGAGTGAGGCAAGGCTGTGTCCTTGCACCAACTCTTTTCAACACTTGCATGGACTGGATACTGGGCAGAGCTACTGTTCAAAGTCATTGTGGAGCAACACTGGGCAATATCAAGGTTACAGACCTTGACTTTGCTGATGACGTTGCCATTCTATCTGAGTCTTTGGAAACCCTAGTGGCGGCTCTCGATGCATTTAGCAACGAAGTGAAGCCCTTGGGTCTAGAGGTCTCCTGGACCAAGACCAAGGTCCAGGAATTTGGGGACTTGTTAGGAGAACCTGTTCAGTCGGTACATGCTTGCGGCGAGGACATTGAAGTCACAGAGAGCTTTATATACCTTGGTAGTGTAGTTCATAACTCTGGGCTGTCAGACCATGAAGTCAGCAGACGGATTGGCCTGGCAGCAGGGGTCATGAACTCTCTCAACAAGAGTATTTGGAGATGTCAGTACCTGTGCAAAAGGACCAACCTACGGGTTTTCAAGTCCCTGATAATGCCACTTTTGCTATACGGTAGTGAAACCTGGACATTGTCCTGTGCCTTGGAGGCTCGTCTTGAAGCCTTTTGTAATAGGTCCTTGCGCCAGATCATGGGGTACTGTTGGCGGAACAATGTGTCCAACCAACGGTTGCACCATGAGACTGGCACAGGACCTGTTATCTGCACAATCCGTGATCGCCAACTCAGGCTATACGGCCACCTGGCTCCCTTTCCTCAGGATGATCCTGCCCATCAGGTCGTCTCTGTTCGAGACAACCCTGGTTGGAGGAGGCCTGTGGGACAACTGAGGAAGTCGTGGCTTGG
This sequence comes from Penaeus vannamei, assembly GCF_003789085.1. Taxonomy (NCBI): domain Eukaryota; kingdom Metazoa; phylum Arthropoda; class Malacostraca; order Decapoda; family Penaeidae; genus Penaeus; species Penaeus vannamei. The sequence goes on along the minus strand of NW_020870786.1, from coordinate 789,248 downwards.
GCAGATCGACCAAACCTGCCGTGAAGAAATAGAGATGGGCCGAGTCCCTGCCTGGCGTCTAGCCATGAGGGATCCTCGTAGGTGGAAGCAAAGGGTGGATGCGGCTATGCGCCCCTGTCGGCGTCAGCCCCCTTGATGATGATGATGATGATGTGCAAGAACGTACACTTGGGTATACAAAAAAAACAAAAAAACACACACAAGGCTATTAACCCATTTACAACAGGTGTCCCACATATAAGACACCCAGGAAAATAAACATAACTGGGCGTCCCACCGGTGTGACGCTGGATCAGAGCTTGCACTCCATTTCCACCGCGAGCCGCGGTCGGTGCACAAGCAGATTCTGGGCTGCCCCGCGAGCCGGTTTTGAAGCCGCTTGGAAACTTATTTTCGGCTTCAAAATATACCGGCGATAGTGGGTTAATAAGAAAGCATTAATTATAAACTGGCACTCTATGCTCAAAAGGTTAACGACCCCCGGTCTATAAGCTCTATACCATTACTGGCCCGGCTGCAGAGTACACCTCTTGCTTCAAGGTGTACACTGAGCAGGACCGAGGCATCATGCCCTCTTCCACAAAAGCAGTGCTTAACTTGATGGAGACTGGTGGCTTCCTTGGGCTGGGATACCAGTTGTTTGTGGACAACTGGTACATGTCCCCGACTCTTTTTCATTTGATGCAGGCACACAGCACAAATGCGGTAGGGACAGCCCTGCTGAATAGGAAGTTCATGCCCAAGGCTCTCAGTGTGATAGGGTGATGTCGATTACCATAGCACCAGTATGGGGTTGTTGTTGATGTGGAAGGACAACACCATCACCGTCCATGCCTCTGCAATGGTGAGCTACTACCCGACAACTCGCCGCTCAAGGTCTTCTACAGGAAGGTTTTTTTCTTCCTCTTTGGCATGGCCATCGTCAATGCCTGGGTCGTCCATCATGCCCTGGGTGGAGATGTTTCACAGAAAACCTTTAAAGCCAGAGCTCACACTGCATAATGACCACTCGTTGCAACGAGGTCGACACTACAGCAGAGTCAGCACACTGTCACCGCCATCCCTGACAGCAGGAGGAGGAGGTGCCATTGGTGCTTCAAGCAGAGGAGGCGCAGGAGCAGCAGGAGCAGCAAGAGCTTCTGTCTGGAGTGCGATGTCGCAATCTGCACACATGCGTTTCGAGGCATGGCATGCTGCCAGGTGATGCTGCAGTCAATAAAACAAATTGATTCTTTTACACAAAAAATCTCTGATTTACCCTCACTACATCCTGAGAGAAAGATATATGGCAGTATTAGACAGTCTATACTATATCAAAAATTAAAACCATTCCAACAAGTGTTGAGACTGCATTTTAATCTTATCAGCAAGCAAAACATTGTGTTCGTTTCTCAGAAGGGTAAACTTCGTTAATCTCCCATGGCTATAAAAGGGGCATAACATCGGAGCTTGGGCTCTGATTTTGTTGGCTGAGGCAGGCAGCACATGGACGCATCCCTGAACAGGCCCGCGCGCCGCAACTGATACCACCCGGAAAAAACACTTATCTCACTCCGAAAGAACCATCACTAGTGGGTTAGCATGACCTCTGCCAAGGAGGTCATATTTTTGGTAAAACTGGTTATTTTGTTTGTTTGTTAATCAACTTAAAAAGTTATACACAGATTTTTATGAAATTTTTACCAGAGGTGTATCTTGGCACAACATAGATGCCATTAAATTTTGGCAGTGATCCTGATCATGATCCAGATCCAGGGATTTTTAAAAGGACTCAGCATTGCAAGATAGGGATAATCATAGTGTCATTTGTACTAATGTCATCAGCCGGACTTTATAAATTAGTATTTCAGAGGTAATCCTGACCCAAGGAGACCTTTCAACACCATTCTATTGGATTTCCAGAGGTCATATGAGAAGGTGTTTCATTTGGACAGGCTGAGGGAGGGGGAGTGTGCCCGCGGGTTTGCTGAGGCAATCTCTGATCGTTTCGCAGTGCTTGGCAGTCTGACAGACCCTGTTCTTCTGTGGGATACCTTTAAGCGTGAAACGCTTGATGCAGCTCAAGATACGATTGGTGTACGCCCAAGAGCAGTACAGAATTCCATCTCGCGGGAGACACTGGAAGCCACAGATGCATGTCGTGTGGCTCGTCTGACAGGGGATCGGGAATTGCACCATTCCTCAGGATGATCCTGCCCATCAGGTCGTCTCTATTCGAGACAACCCTGGGTGGAGGAGGCCTGTGGGACGACCGAGGAAGTCATGGCTTGGGCAGATCGACCAAACCTGCCGTGAAGAAATAGAGATGGGCCGAGTCCCTGCCTGGCATCTAGCCATGAGGGATCCTCGTAGGTGGAAGCGAAGGGTGGATGCGGCTATGCGCCCCCGGCGGCGTCAGCCCCCATGATGATGATGATGATATGAGAAGGTGGAATGGTAGTTCAGGGGAACTCCACATTCCATTGAAGCTAGAGCATGGTGTTAAACCTATGGTGGGGATATTTTACAAGGCACTATAGAACTTTGCCTTGGGGTTGTAAGAATGATAATCTACAGGTCTTGTAAACAATGGGCACAAATGTTGTTTATACTAGATCAAAAAAGCTGAAGAGAGGCTAGGACACAAGTATCACTTCAGAGTTCATTAACATCCATGATTGTGAGTGGACACATAACACAGACTAGAGAGGATAACTGCTTGTATGAAGTGATTAATACTTACAACGAACCGTTCTGAATTCCCTGTGACATTAGTGAGGTGACACTGACAAGAGTCAACATCATTTTGTAGTTCCAAGGAGAGACAATATACTCACATAAAGGGATGAGAATTAAACTTCCTGTATAAGTAATCTCAATTAAAACTACCAAGATATCTAATATAAAATAAATATGAGATTAGAATCACACATAAAGCTGGAAGTATTATTCCTGTTATAAAGACAGCCTGCTCCAAGGAGAGTGGAATAATAAATCTATTATCAAGTGCCTATACACAAACATATTTGGAGTAGGATCAACTTGTTTATCAATTTACTCAAAGGAGTATTTACTCTTTGGATCTGGATGTTTTGCTGCCTGCATGTGGCACACAATCCAGGCATTAGGTTTACTTGAGCAGTTGCTCTGATGGGTGTGTAGCTTGCATGAACACTATGTGAATTGACAAGACTCCATGCCTTCCCTTTGCAATGTTATCTTCTCTTTTTCTGCTTAACTTTTTTCTTTCTTTCTTTTTCTTGCTATTTTTTAATGTCTAGACTTTATTTGTCATTGAATTTGCTTTATCTAATGTTGGTTGGAATGTTTTCCTTGCACAGACTCCATCTGTGGTATCTATTTAGATCTCCATCTAAACTGGAAATGCCATATTAATCACATTCAACCAAAGATTAATAAGCAATGCGGCTGAACGTACCATTCAAAACAAGCACTAAATAAACATGCTTTGAAACAGATTTACACTTCTTTAATATAACCACACTTAATATATTGCCAGTTTGGGGAGCAATGCATAAAAATACCTTAAAATCCTTATGCGTAGCACAAAAAATGAAGTGTTCATACAATTTAAGGACTAAAAAAATGTTATCATACCCACGACAAAAAAGGATTTACTGACTTAAACTTTTGAATACTGTTGTTGTTTGCATGTTCTTAATTGTCTTAATGTTATAGGAAATACAATGTTTACATTTAGGATATATTAGAGGTAGTTTATGAGACACAATAATCTACTGAATGTTCCATTTGTAATGTCTCAACAATCTCGGTCAAATATCGTTTATCACGGTGCGGTATTGTGGAATAATCTTCCTGAAAAAATAAGAAAAATTACAACTGTTTCTTCATTTAAATAGAAATTAAAACAATTCCTGTTATCTCAGTATCATGAGTAATGAGTCTCCTTTCTTCTGCCCGTTATGTTTTATGTATAAAATTTTCTGTAATTTCTCTTTATTGGTCAGCCTTTTATTGTTTCACTTTGATACTTCTACAAAGTTTACTAACTTTATAAATTGCTTATAGGTTAAATCATATATGTAGATACTCATGTAATATATAAAATATTCAATACCTATATAATATGTAATGTATATCTAATGCTCATAAAAAATGTTCTGTATATATTAATTCTTAAGATGCTGCATAAATACCATTTATACAAAGGGTCTTCCTAAGAGAGTTGTACTCCCAGAGGGCCCAGCCATGTATCATTATATGTATTTTTACTTCAATGTAATTACTGTCTTATGGCTAAATAAACATTATGATTCTGATTCTGATCTCATCTCTCAAGGTAGTCCATAACTCAATGCAATAAAAATTAGGACTCAGAGGGTCCATACCTCTACCAAGGTGGATAATAATAACAGTTAGCCCTCTTGCCAAGGCCATAGGGTTAACTGATGCAATCATTTAAAAAATTCCTGAATCTGGATCATGCTTTCAGGCTAAGGCACACACCTCTGGCAAAAATTTCATAAAAATCTTTTCATACCTTTTTGAGTTATCCTGTTAACAAACTAACTAACCAACCAATGTTAGCCAAAATATAATCTCCTTGGTGGAGGTAATAAAAAAATATAACATTTTATTTGTGTCCTCCCTGGAACCGGTGCTTTTCCACACAGGTGGCATATTCCACACATTCATCAATGGAAATAATGCAAGAGCCCTTCCTAAATGCCCACTAAGCCTAATCACCTCTAAGAACTTTGTGCATTCATGGTGAGTCCGAAAATCAGGTAAGGTCAGGTAAGACTAGATAGTAATACTCATTCTTTTAGCCATAACTGTACCTTGTCATACACTTCTTGTGTGATAATACTCA
>NW_020870786.1:781194-782407 GCF_003789085.1 Penaeus vannamei | reverse complement strand
TGTCAAATAACCACCACAAGAAGGCGTTACCTGCTAGGACTACCGCAATAGGCAATTAGTGGAAACAACCGCACTGCCAATTTAGGGTCGTTAGTACAGTCGTTTGGGTCGATAATCGTCTGTGATCGATTGTTTGGATTCCTCTCTCGTTTCTCTCTCTCTTTCTCTCTTGTTTCGTCTCTCTCTGTCTCTGTCTCTTGTCTTGTCTCTTGTCTCTCGTCTCTCTCTCTCGTCTCTCGTCTCTCGTCTCTCTCTCTCTCTCTCTCTCTCTCCCTCACTCCTCCCCTCTCTCTCCCTCCCTCCTTCCCTACCCCTCTCTCACTCTCTCTCCCTCCCTCCTTCCTCCCCCCTCTCTCCCTCTCCCTCCTTCCCTCTCTCTCCCTCTCCCCCCCCCTCTCTCCCCCCCTCCCTCTCTCTCCACTTCCCCCTTCGTCCAGATTCTCCGATTTATCTCACAATTCTTATCACACATAAGGGTTTATTATAATCGTGATTTACGTAACATATATATGTGTTTGCTATTTTTATCTTGTATCCATTTATATACCATTATGGCTCTTAATGGCGGTCGTTATGTCGCTTTTGTAATTAATGTTTGGTGGCCATCTGAAATATCAACAATGTTATCATTATGGTGGTTATGAGTGAGGTTTCATTATCATTGTCATTTTTGTTATTGTTATCATTGTTGTTGTTGTTGTTATTATCATTATTGTTATTATTATTATTATTATTATTATTGTTATTATTATTATCATTATTAGTATTTTTATTAACATTATTATCATTATTACTATTATTATTATCATTATTATTATCATTGTTATTATTATTATTATTATTATTATTATTATTATTATTATTATTATATTATTTATTATTATTTATTATTATTATATTATCATTATATTATCATTATTATTTCATCATCATCATCATCATCATCATTCACCATTATCATCATCATCATCACTATTATTATTATTATTACTGTTATTATCATTATCATCATCATATCATCATATTATTATTACTAATAATAATAACATTATCATTATCATTAGTAACATCATTACTATTTTCATCATAGAATATGATGATAATGATGGTGTTTATTGTAGTGACAATGGTGATAATGGTGATCATACAATACTGATACGATGAATAATGATGATTATAATGAGGGCGGTAATGACGCTATCAAATATTGCAA
>NW_020870786.1:776194-778694 GCF_003789085.1 Penaeus vannamei | reverse complement strand
ATATATATATATATATATATATATTTTTTTTTTTTTTTTTTTTTTTTTTTTTTTTCTTTTTTTATTATTATTTTTCTTTTCTTTTCTTTCTTTTCTTTTCTTTTTTTGAGTTATTTGTATATCGCAAATGGTTCGTTGTCTGAATTGGCAGTTGGGTCGTTTGCCTTGTTCGTTCGTTATCTCTGTTGTTCTTCGTTATTTCTGTTATTGTTCGTTCTCTCTGATTTTTTTTTCTGTTATTATTCGTTCTCTCTGATTTTCTTTTCCTGTTATTATTCCTTCTCTCTGTTATTTTATTTTTTTTTTGTTATTCTTTTTCTCTCTATTATTCTTTATTTTCTCTGTTATTTTCGTTCTCTCTTTATTTTCTTTTTCTGTTATTATTCGTTCTCTCTGTTATTCTTCGTTCTTTTTGTTATTCTGTGTTCTCTGTTATCCTTTGTTCTCTCTGTTATTGTTCGTTCTCTGTTATTTTTCGTTTTTTTCCTTCGCACTTTTTGTTATTCTTATTTTTTTTTTATTGTTCGTTATCTCTTATTCGTTATCTCTGTTATTTGTTCTCTCTGTTATTTTCTTTTTCTGTTATTCTTCGTTATCTCTGTATTCTTCGTTCCTTTGTTATTCTTTGTTCTTCTTCTTGTTCTCTCTGTTATTTTTTGTTCTCTGTTATTATTCGTTCTCTCTGTTATTCTTTGTTCTTTTTGTTATTCTTCGTTCTCTCTGTTATTCTTTGTTTTCTGTTATTTTTCGCTCTCTCTTTTTTTTTGTTCTCTCTGTTATTCTTCGTTATCTCTGTTATTCCTTCCATTCTTGTGATTCTTCTTCATTTTCTGTTGTTTCGTATCTTCTTTTATTTAATTGATTATTCTCTTCTTTCGTTCTCTTTCTTATTCTTTTAATTTCTTGGATTATTCTTATCTTTTGGTTGTTTCCTCTCTTCTTTGGCCAATGGATTACATCCCTTGTTCGTCTATTCTCTCTGTTATTTATTTTTGCTATTTCTCATCTTTATCGTTTCCTATCGACTATTTCATTTGTTCGTATGTTCTATATATTATTGTTTTGTTCTCTTTATTGTCAATTTGTCTCCCTCTCCTGTTCTTTACATGTTCCTCTTATTTGTTATCGTTACTTATTTTTAGCATTCTCTTTATTATTATTATCATTATTATTATATTATATTATTATTATTGTTATATTATATTATTATTTTATTATTATTATTATTATAATTATTATTTATCTTCACCATTAATACTCATTATTATCATTATTATTATTATTATATATTATCATTATTATTATTATTATACTATTATTATACTATTGATATTATCATTATTATCATCATTATTATCATCATTATCATATATTATTATCATCATCTCTCATTATCTTTTTATCATTATTATTACCTCTTCTTATATTATTATTATCATCATTATTATTCTCATTATCTTTTTATCATTATTATTACCTCTTCTTATATTATTATTATCATATTTATCTTTTTATCTTTATTATTACCTCTTCTTATATTATTATATATTATTATCATCATTATCTTTTATCATTATTATTACCTCTTCTTATATTATTATTATCATCATTATTATTCTCATTATCTTTTTATCATTATTATTACCTCTTCTTATATTATTATTATCATCATTATTATCCTCATTATCTTTTTATCTTTATTATTACCTCTTCTTATATTATTATTATCATCATTATTATTCTCATTATCTTTTTATCATTATTACCTCTTATTTATCATTATTATTACCTCTTCTTATATTATTATTATCATCATTATTATCATCATTATCTTTTTATCATTATTATTACCTCTTCTTATATTATTATTATCATCATTATTATCATCATTATCTTTTTATCTTTATTATTATCTTATATTATTATTATCATCATTATCTTTTTATCATTATTATTACCTCTTCTTATATTATTATTATCATCATTATTATTCTCATTATCTTTTTATCATTATTATTACCTCTTCTTATATTATTATTATCATCATTATTATCATCATTATCTTTTTTATCATTATTATTTATCTTTATATTATTATTATCATCATTATATCCTCATTATCTTTTATCTTTATTATTACCTCTTCTTATATTATTTATCATCATTATTATTCTCATTATCTTTTTATCATTATTATTACCTCTTCTTATATTATTATTATATCATTATTCATCATCATTATCTTTTTATCTTTATTATTACCTCTTCTTATATTATTATTATCATCATTATTATTCTCATTATCTTTTTATCTTTATTATTACCTCTTCTTATATTATTATCATCATTATCTTTTATCATTATTATTACCTCTTCTTATATTATTATTATCATCATTATTATCATCATTATCTTTTTATCTTTATTATTACCTCTTCTTATATTATTATTATCATCATTATTATTCTCATTATCTTTTTATCATTATTATTCTCATTAT
>NW_020870786.1:746229-753729 GCF_003789085.1 Penaeus vannamei | reverse complement strand
CACTGGCCGAGTAAGAGTTGTTCGAATCGAGCGAAGAGGATAAATATTCAGCAATGATTATGCAGAATGATAATGATTTAAAGATTTAAAGGGATGGAAATATGCAGGTGACTTGTCTATTCAAGAAATACTGCAAGAATGGAGGGAAAATATAAGAATAACAGGCAATTTGCTCAAATATAATTGGGGAATCTTCCACGGCGACAACCAATATTTCACAGGTACCATTAACACAACTTACAAGATTTTATTACTAGTTCTCCTTTGTGTAGTTAACTTACCAATATCAAACCATTCTTAACGCCATTAGTATTCTTTTTAATTCTCTCACTTACCATTACAAATAGTGATACAGTTTTGACCAGTGCAAGTAAAAACCAAAACAACTATTACTACCAACCCCAATGCCTCTGCTGTTTAATGACTTGTATTCAACTTCTCGGCAAAAACAAGTACCAAGATACCAACGACTTATGGTCATACTTATAATTATGTTGGTAATTACGATTTTATTTGTAATTCTACTAACTAATTTTGATTGTATTTATACTTGTGTTTCTATTTCTACTAATTATTGATACTTGCATCTGTACTTACAGAATACCTATCTTATACTTATATCTATATTTCTGTTACTTTTGCTTATACCTTCAATACTGCTTGTACTGAGAATTACAAAAAATACAAAGAAAATCGGGAATAAACAGAGAGAGAGAGAGAGGAGAGAGAGAGAGAGAGAGAGAGAGAGAGAGAGAGAGAGAGAGAGAGAGAGAGAGAGAGAGAGAGAGAAGAGATCAATCTGGTATGGAAAAAAGAGAGATGAATTAGAATAAGAACAAGAGAAAATGAGAAGGTGAAGGAAGGAGAAACAGGAAACATCCAGATTGTGAAAGATGGACCAATAAAGCAGGATACGACAGTAAAAGAGAAGAAAGTAGATGGGGATCATAAGTAGTTAATAAGCTATATAAATATGTCTTCTCTCTCTCTCTCTCTCTCTCTCTCTCTCTCTCTCTCTCTCTCTCTCTCTCTCTCTCTCTCTCTCTATATATATATATATATATATATATATATATATATATATATATATATATGTGTGTGTGTGTGTGTGTGTGTGTGTGTGTGTGTGTGTGTGTGTGTGTGTGTATGTGTGTATATATATATATATATATATATATATATATATATATATATATATATATATATATATATATTGTATATGTTTATATATATACACGTATAAATGGTAGTGGGCACCCGCAGCGCCCGTACCTCGTTCCTGGTCCCGCCTGCAATCTCAGCTAATGATATGCATCCGGGAACCACACATTACCTTAGCCACTCCGTCCCCGCCCATCGAGCCTTCGTATCGGACCTGGGAGAAAAAAAGGCTAAAGAGAAGAGAGAGAGAGAGGAGAGAGAGAGAGAGAGAGAGAGAGAGAGAGAGAGAGAGAGAGAGAGAGAGAGAGAGAGAGAGAGAGAGAGAGAGAGAGACAGACAGAAGAGAGAGAGAGAGAGAGAGAGAGAATGAAATCCAAAAATACTAAGATTGTGCATTTGTTTATGTGCAACATGTTCGTGCGTGCGTGTGTGTGTCTAGGTTCGTATGTGTATGCGTGTGGGTTCGCATGTGCGCCTGTGTATGCGTGTGCGTTTGCCTGGGTGTGTGCACGCGCGTCGCCACCGTCGCCTTTCGCCCGGTTCGTGCGCGCCTCGCCCAAGGGCACATCTTGGCCCTTGGAGATCTCCGTTAACTAGATGATGCCTACCTGATCCCTCGCGCCCCACCTGCCTCCTCCTCTCCTCCTCCTCCTGCCTCCTCCTCTCCTCCTCCTCCTCCTCCTCCTCCTCCTCTTTCTTCTCTCCTTCTTCTTCTCCTCTTGCTACTCCTTCCTTCTTCTTCTCTTCTTGCTACTCCTACTCCTCCACTTCCTCCTCCTTTTTCTCCTGTATCTCCCTCCTCCATTTCCTCTTCCTCTTCTACTTCTACTTCTCCTTATCCTATTCTTCCTCCTGCTCCTCTTCATATTACTCCTCCACCACCTCCTCCTCCATTTCCTCTTCCTCTTCTACTTCCTCTCCTTCTCCTCCTCCTCCTCTTCTTCTTCCTCTGCTCCTCTTCCTATTACTCCTCCATCACCATCTCCTCCTCTTCTCTTCCCCTTCCTCCTTCTCATCCTCTTTCTCCATCTCCTTTTCCTCTTCCTCCTTCTCCTCCTCCTCTAACTCTTCTTCCTTCTTCTCCTACTCCTCCTCCTCTTGCCCTTTCTCCTTTCCTCTTCCTCCTTCTCCTCCACCTGCCTCCACTCCTCCTCTCCTCTTCTACTCCCTCTTTCTCCTCCTCATCCTCTTTCTCTTCTTACACCTTCTTTAGGCAAATGTTTTGTATGTATGACCCCATCGGATTTCTCTCTCTCTCTTTTTCTCTTTCTCTTCTCTCTCACTAACTCACTCACTCTCTCTCTCTCTCTCTCTCTCTCTCTCTTCTCTCTCTCTCTCTCTCTCTCTTTCTCTCTCTCGTCTCTCTCTCTCTCTCTCTCTCTCTCTCTCTCTCTCTCTCTCTCTCTCTCTCTCTCTCTCTCTCTCTCTCTCTCTCTCTTCTCCTCTCTCTCTCTCTCTCTCTCTCTCTCTCTTCTCTCTCTCTCTCTCTCTCTCTCTCTCTCTCTCTCTCTCTCTCTCTCTCTCTCTCTCTCTCTCTCTCTCTCTCTCTCTCTCTCTCTCTCTCTCTCTCTCTCTCTCTCTCTCTCTCTCTCTCTCTCTCTCTCTCACACACACACACACACACACACATACTCTATCCATTTTCTCTCCTTTTTTGTGAGTGTTTTCTTCTTCTTCTTTATTCATTTTTTTTATTGATACAGCAAGTTACATCTTAGACAATGCTTCTGCGTATGTATTCAGTCCCAAGCACAAATAAATTCCGTTTATGCTGTCAATCGCTATGCTTCTCACGTTCGCCCGGCCCGGTGCCTGCAGAAACTGCTTGACCTTTTGTGATGCATCCTAGACCCGTGTTTCATCTTCTCCCCTCCCCCCCTTCAGTGCTCTCCTCTTTCCTCCTTCTTCTCCTCTTCAATGCTCTCCTCTTTCCTCCTTCTTCTCCTCTTCAATGCTCTCCTCTTTTCCTCCTTTTTCTCTCAATGCTCTCCTCTTCTCTCCTCGCTCTCCTCTCCTCAGTGCTCTCCTCTTCCCTCCCCCTTCACCCCTTCAATGCTCTCCTCTTCCCTCCTTATTCTCCCCTTCCATGCTCTCTCTTCCTCCACCCACCCTCTTCCTTCTTCGTAAAAGTATTTACATCTCTCTCTTGGTTTCTGAAGCTGTTGGTCAGTTTTCCAATTCGGATCCTGGTTATTTTGCCTCTTTGAATTTGTTTTGTTTGTTTCATTCATTTGCGTTTAAATATACTGCCTTTTTTGGCTGTGTTTATAGATATTTGTGCTTTTCTTTTCGTACTTTTGAAAGGGAATTAGCTCGAATGCTGATATTTTCGGCCATTAAGATAATGCGCACAGGTTTGTGTAGAACGAAATTCTAAGTACTTTCCGGCCCTGGGCTCGCAGCCATCATAAACGTCACAATTTGTGCCTTTCCCTCAAGTCACGTTTCGGCGATAAGGGCCCACGGACCAGATAGCATTCGTAGCTTACTTCTGTAGGCCTAAAGTTTTTTTTCCTTATATTTTTTGGACGATCAATCTATCGACCATATACTGTGTATGTAATATTCCCATGCTTATTCTGAATAATTGAAATAGATAAATACATTTTCATGTTGTTCAAACAGTTTTAGAGATTCATGAACGTACGGCTGTATGTTGGCAAGCAACATAGCTCACTAGCGCATAGTCCCGTGCGCCCAGACGCATCTGCTTGTGCCAGCACGCTGGTACTTATCTGGAACCCGACTTGCCTCGGCGTCGCAACCTGCTCTCTCGCGACGCGCCATTCCGAGGCCCAGCAACTTCGCCACGCGAGGCTCAGGCCAAACGGGGTCGCCCTCGAGCCAATGGGCGAAGGGATCGGCTGAGGGCGGAAGTCTCCCGGCGCGCATCGCTGTGCAGTCCTCGAGACGTTGGCGACGGCGAGCAGAGGGGACACGAAGGGCTGGGCGAAGTCGCCGCCGCGAAGGCAGCATGAGGAACCGGACGACTCGGGGAGCCTCCAAGACGTCCCACGCGGCTATCTCCCTGCGACTAGTTGGGGCCGGATTGTGTGCTTGCTCCATGAATCTCAACAAGGGCCAGGAACGTGTCTCCTCGTCTCCCTTCCCTCCGACCTTCGGGAGACAATGGACGGTTTCATTTAAGCTTTTTCTTGCCTCGAGTTGCCGAGGACCATTCAGAGCTTCCCTCCCTCTTCGTCCCCTCGCCCGCCCGCGCGCCGCGAAGGAAACCCCGGGCTAAGGGCGCCTCGCCGCCCGTCAGGACGAGTTTTAAAGTCAGCGTCCAAAAGGGGCGGAAGGAGGCGCGCGCGGCCTCCGCGCCCTCCGAGAGCGGTCTCCGGGCCGGTTCCTCCGCCCTTCGAGCCGTCGGAGCCGCTTGCTTTATGGGCTGCTGTCGGCGGCGAGGGGCCGGGGGGTGGGGGGTGGGGAGGGAGGCCAAGGGGGGGGTGATGTGTGTATATATGGATGTGGTGCATATACTTACATACATGCATTCATGAATACATACATGCATGTACATACATGTATATATTCTTGTATATATATATATATATATATATATATATATATATATATATATATATATATATAATATATATATTATATATATATATGTATATTTATGTGTGTGTGTGTGTGTGTGTGTGAGAGAGAGAGAGAGAGAGAGAGAGAGAGAGAGAGAGAGAGAGAGAGAGAGAGAGAGAGAGAGAGAGAGAGAGAGAGAGAGAGAGAGAGAGAGAGAGAGAGAGAGAGAGAGGAGAGAGAGATAGATAGATAGATAGATAGATAGAGAGAGAGAGAGAGAGAGAGAGAGAGAGAGAGAGATGAAGGTGGAATAATTCTCCTTCCTTCCAGGGTTTCAAAATGGCGTGACCAGGCATGGGTATTCATGAGTCTGGCCGCTCCTCATGTCGTGCGCCGCTTACTCTCCTCGCACTTTCTTCTTTGATTTTGTTATTACTGTTTGTTAGTGCACATATATATATATATACATATATATATTATTATATATATATATATATATATATATATATATATATATATATATATATATATATATATATATATATATATATATATTATATGATATATATATATATATATATATATATATATATATATATATATATATATATATATATATTTATACGTATATTATATATATATATATTATATGGTGTGTGTACACAACATGTGTGACACAGTACATACATATATATTTATGTGTGTACGTATTATATATATATATATGTGTCTGTTGTGTGTTTGTGTGTGTGTGTGTGTGTTGTGTGTGTGTGTGTGTGTGTGTGTGTGTGTGTGTGTCTGTATGTATGTGTGTTGTGTGTGTGTGTGTGTGTGTGTGTGTGTGTGTGTGTGTGTGTGTGTGTGGTGTATGCCACATAAAAAACTAGTTTGCTCTCTTTCCTCTACATCTATATTCTTCCCCGCCTCTCTTCCTCCTTTTCACATTTTTCTTACCATCCCTCCTTCCTTCTCGCCGTTCCATCCTACTCTCTGCTCTCCCCTCTACTCTCCTCCTTTTCCTGCACCCCCCCCCCCCGCCTTAAGAGCCTGCGAGGCCTCTCCATAAACTAAATGTACAATTCCGTAGGCCTAAGCATCGGGTAGGCCTCCCAGTTCCATCCTTAAAAGCTTTTGGGTGGAAGGACTGAGGGAGAAAAAGGGAGAAGGAGAAGGGGAAGGAGAGAAGGAGGGAAGGATGTAGGAGGGGTGGAAGGAGGGAAGGGGGAAGGGAGGGAGTGAGGGAAGGAAGGAATGTGGAAGGGAGGAAGGGATAGAAGGGGAAGGATGGAATGAGGAAGGGAGGGAAAGAGGGAAGGAGGGAGGGAGGGAGGGAGGAGGAGAAAGAAGGGAAGGGATAGGAGGGAAAAAGGAGGGAGGGGGAGAAGTGTCACAAGGAGGTAGTGAGGAAGTAGTGGTTGAAGGAGGAGAAGAAGAGGAGAGAAGTGGGGAGAAGAAGGGAAGGAGGGAAAAGGAGGGAAGAGGAGCGGAGGAAAAGGGGGAAGGAGGATAAGGAGGTGAAAGGAAATTGAGGAGGATTGGGAGAATATGAATAATTAGGGGGGGGGGGGGTAGAAGAGACAGAAGCCGAATCATAAATAAAAAGAAAACAAAGTAGAAACAAAAAGACGAGAAGGAAGAGGATGATGATGATAATGATATTAGTAATTGTAATTACAATGACGACGATGATAATGATAATGATAATAGTAATAACAGTGGTGATGATAATAATGGTAATTATGATGATAACGATAGCAGTAATAAGGTATTCGATACTAATAATGATCATGATGATAATGATAATAATAATGATAATAACTGTGATGAATGTTATAATAAATAACAATAAGTAATAAGATTGATTATAATAATAATGATATGATAATGCAATAACAAAAGTATTTAGTGATGATGATGAAAATCACGAATGGTAATGAAAGTATAATTAATGATCATTAATGATCATGATGATAATAATAGTAATAAAACGATAACAATAATAATAATAGGAGGAGGAGGAGGAAGAGGGTGAAGGAAGATGATAATAATGAAGAATTAAGGAAAGAACGAACGTAAGAAAAAAAAAAAAAAAAAGAAAAAAATAAAAAAAAATAAGACAAAAAAAAGAACAGAAACCAGACACAGAAGAAAAGAAGAAGACGACGAAGGAGGACGAAGAAAACCCCAATAATGACGACGGGCGTGAGGAGAGGGAGGAGAGATGACGGTGGGTATTCATAACCACTCATTAACAAGGAGAGAGTACGGTACATGGGATCGAGATTGAGCTCCTTGAGTTGCGTCTCCTAAGAAAAGCTGGCGGGTTATTACGGTCGTGGGTAAGGAGGAGGAGGAAGAAGGGGAGGGAGGAAGAAAGGAGAGGAGGTGGATGAGGAGGAAGAAGGGGAGGAGGTCGATGGGGAGGAGGAGGGTGAGGGTGGATGGGAGGAGAAGAGGAGGAGGAGTGGGGGTGGATAAGGAGGTGATAAGGAGAAGGGAGGTCGATGGGAGAGGTAGGTGAGGAGGATGAGAGGAATGAGGGGAGGAGGTGAGGAGGAGGAGGGGAGTGGATGAGGAGGAGGGGAAAGGGGAGTCGATGGGGCGGAGGAGGGCGAATGAGGAGGAGAAGGGGAGAGGAGGAGGAGGTGGATGAGGAGGAAGAGGGGAGAGGGAGGGGGAGGTGGATGAAGGAAGAGAGGAGGAGGAGGAGGAGGAGGAGGTGGATGAGGAGGAGAGGGAGAGTCGATGGGGAGGAGGAGGGTGTGAGGTGATGAGGAGGAAGAAAGAGAGGAGGAGAGGGAGGAGGAGGAG
>NW_020870786.1:737105-746009 GCF_003789085.1 Penaeus vannamei | reverse complement strand
AAAAATTGGCAGGAGAGAAACAATTCCCCGGTTTTTTTTTTTTTTTTTTGGTTTTTTTTTTTTTTTTTTTTTGGGGGAAATTTTCCCTGGAAAAACCTCCTTGTTGGGGCGTTTCCTTCTGGGGCCTTTTCCCGAGCTTAAGCAAAATAATGGACAATTTCCGTTCTTTTAAAGTTTGCTTAGATTGCTAAAAGAAAAAAAAAAAAAAAAAAAAAAAAACACTTCGGGCAAAATGTTTTATGTCACTCATTTTGTGGTCTACATAATGTTAGTCTGTCTGTTTGTTTGTGTCTTTCTTCATCTTTCTTTCGTATATTCACGTACACGCACATATATACGTAGACTCCATAAACACTCACAGAAAAGCGAGCATTTGCACCCTTGATTTTTCGGTAATAATATTCTTTTCTCATCCAGACAGAATAGCGATCAGACATGTAGTGTACACGTGACTGTTATTCTAAAGAACAAAGCTGTTTGTAATCTTGGCGAAGAACAGTCGCAGAATGAACACTGAATGATAAGTTACCTTTAAACAGAAGACGTATACAATCATAAACTTGGCCTTGCTACGCTGTTATACTTTTTCAAATTATTACATAACTACTACGTATTATTTGTACATTCTGTTAGCGTTATTACAAATTATTACTACATTATTATCATTATTATTATTATTACATTATTATCATTATTATCATTATTCTATCACCATTATTGTTACAGTTATTATTCTGTTATATTCCCTTCCATTATAACTATCATTCTATTATCATCATTACAAATCATTACTGCATTATTCTGCTTATTCAAATGAGAAAGTCCATTACGCATTGACATCAACAACAATAATAACAACAATAATATCAACAATAGTAATAATAATAATAACACAAACATCTAATGCAACCAGTGCCAACTCCTTTATATGACGAGGTATATTATTAATGTTACGGCGCCTCCCCCGGCTACAGGTCGATATTATGGACAGGCAGTGCTATATGGACCGTATTATCCGTTCCTTGTACAGTGTAGTCACTTCAGCCACAGGGAAGCTATGGAAATATTTCTCTTGATCCCATTTGAATCTCTATGGCACGAAAGCAAAAAAAAAAAAAAGAATAATAGAAAATAAAAATAGATAAATTAAATAAAAATAAATAGATAATTAAAATAAATAAATAAAATAAAGATAATCAAAATTAAATAAAAATAAATAGATAATTAGAATAAATAAATAAAAATAAACAGATAATTAAAATAAACAAATAAAAATAAGATAATAGATAAATAAATAAAAATAAATATATATTTAAATATAATAGATAAAATAGGATAATAGATAAAAACAACTAAAAGATTCGAACTGAAGATCTATAACGAGGCGCTTCCCATAAATGCCATCGTCTGCGGTGGCCATGCAAAAGGACATAAGGTCGGCTCTCGCATGACAAACGCCCAGTGGTTCGCCCATCGATTAAGAGATGCGATAGAGGCATGAGAATGAATTATTGCTGAATGACGTCCGTCGGTCTGGGAAAACAGTTTCATCCAGCACGGCCCGGGGCAAATGGAGCTGGAAACTTGGTGCTTTTATATATATATATATATATATATATATATATATATATATATATATATATAATATTATATATATATATATATATGTATATATATATATATATATATATATATATATATATATATATATATATATATATATACATACACACATTTGTAAGTGTGTGCTCGTGCGCTCGCGTGTGTGAGTGTATGTACGGTGTATTAAACAGAATAAGTATAAAGGACATTTTTCATAAACCTCCTACTCCTCTCCCCTCCCCCCCCACCCATCTCCCCCTACCATTTCCCCTCCCTTTCCCCCCCCCATCCCCTCCCCCACCCCTCCCTCCCCATCCCTCCCACCACCCTCCCTCCCTCCACTCCACCCAGATCCTTGGCGATGATCTAAGAAGGATCCCAGTGACCTTAAGGAGTCTACCGGCGTGACTTTCCCGTCCTTCGTGGCCAGCAAGGAGGAGGGAGACAACGCCTTAATTCGTTGTAAACATGATAAAAAAAAAAAGAAAAAAGAAAAAAGAAAAAAAAAGTTCGTTCATTTGTAGTTCTCACCTTTGTCGATTCATTCTAGCGTTGTTGTTTTTTTTCTATCTCTCTATTTCCTCTCCTTCTTTCTCTGTTTATTTACTTGTTTTGTTGTTTGTTGTTCGTGTGGGTGTTTTGCTTGTTTTTGTTTGGATGCCTCTTTTATTTGTTTGTTTTTGGTGTGATTGCTGATTTGTTTGTGTTTGTGTCTTCCTGCTTTATTGTTTATCTGGCTGGATGTCTCTTCGTTTATTCGTTTTGAGCAGTTCATCTGTGTGTATTTTCAGGTGAAATTATTTCGTAATCTGATGCATAAACTGAATTAGTAGTGTTGCTATCTCTCTGTTTGCTCCAAAACCATTTAATGTATATATATATATATATATATATATATATATATATATATATATATATATATATATATATATATGTATATATATATATATATATATATATATATATATATATATATATATATATGTGTGTGTGTGTGTGTGTGTGTGTGTGTTGTGTGTGTGTGTGTGTGTGTACTGGATATAGGCCAAAGGATCTTTGCACGTCTGCGGTGTGTCTGGTTGCAGTTCTAGTTTTCATTTCGTTATTAAAGTACTTCCTGATATCGGTTTTTGTTAAGTGGATCTTCATTTTTGCTGATTTTCTTTATTGTCATTATGATTATTTGATGTTGTCATTGTTGTTAGTTGATTTATTTTGTTAGTTGTTGGTGACATTATCATCACCATCACCACCATCATTATCACCACTATCATCACCACCGCCATCATCATCATTACCATCATTATCATCACCATCACTACCACCACCAGCACATTAGCACCACCGCATTCATCACCATCATCACCACCACCATCGTCACCAGCGCCCTCATCATCATCATCACCAGCTGCATATCATCATAAAGAAAAATGAAATAAGAGAGAGCCGGCAAAAAAAAAAAATAAATAAACAGATAATAATAATATAAGCAAATAATATACCTTGCCGCAATTTATATAAAAGGTTATTTAATTAAACCAATGTTTAAGACTTCCATTAAATGAATCCACACAACATTTAATAAGCTCTAGATGGGGAAGGAAACCCCGTCCCTGTATTATGAGGTTTCCATTTTATCATTTCAAAACGAGATTAGAATATTTTTTAATTTGATTATTTGATTCGTTGATTAACGTAATGTATTTCTAGTTGATTTCACCCTAGCTTTTTATTTTTCTATTTTTTTTATCTTGTTCATGAGTGTATTTTTCATGATGTTTTGTTGTTGTTCATCTTTTTATCTTGTTCGTGACTATATTTCTCATGATGTTTTTGTTGTTGTTTATTTTCTTTAAATCTGTTCATGGGTGCATTTTTCATGATGTTTTTGGTGTTGTTCATTTTCTATCTTGTCCATGAGTCTATTTCTCAATTTCTCATGATGTATTTGTGGTTGTTCCTTTGTTTGTTTTATCTTGTTCATGATTGTATTTTTTCATGATGTTTTTGTTGTTGTTCATTTGTCTTTTTTTCTTTAATCTTGTTCATGATTGTATTTTTTCATGATTTTTTTTGTTGTTGTTGTTCGTTTGTCTTTTTCTTTAATCTTGTTCATGATTGTATTTTTTCATGATTTTTTTTGTTGTTGTTGTTCGTTTGTCTTTTTTTCTTTAATCTTATTCATGATTGTATTTTTAAGATTTTTTTGTTGTTGTTCCTTTTTCTTTAATCTTGTTCATGATCATGATCATTGCCTAACTATCTTGTCATTGTAATTATCTGCAAAAGGAATTAACATTTCAATAGGAAATAAATAAATCCATGAATACCTATTGAGATAATTAAGCCATACAATAAGAAGGTACCGATGACTTACGATTTAGGAAAAACTTCTTTTGAATTCCTTTGAAATAGAGGAGCCAGGGAGAACGAAGGAAGAGAGACAAGAGGGAGAGACAGGGAGAGAGAAAGGATTATTGAATGGTGGTTGATTTTTATCTGTGATTTTTTATTACTTATTTCTTTTATTGTTTTATTCTTGTAGCACTATTGGTTTCGTTGCCTGTGGTGTATGTACACACTTCTCGGTATGGTCATTCTCACTTTTAATCGAACTATTAAATGTACACGCTCCATTCCGTACATACACGCCCTCACACAAGACAGTACACACACACACACACACACACACACACACACACAGTACACACACACACACACATGCACGCACGCACAGACAGCACACACAGACACACAAATACACGCACACACACAGACAGTACACATACACACACACACCTCCCCCCCCTGCCCCTGCCTCGGGTCCGTTCCCCTGCCTCTCCCCCAGGCACTGCATCCAGGAATGCGTCTCGGGCCTTAGGCCTACCCCGCCGCTCAGCGCATTGGAGAGAACGCATACTTCAGCGGCCGCGCCTCGTCTTGGGCGGAGGGAAGAATGCGGCTTGGGGAGGCTGCGGTGGAGGCTGGGTTGTGCACACACACATACAAACAGGTATATATGCATATATATGTATATATAGATATAAATATAGATATAGATATAGATATTTGTATGTATGTATGTATGTATGTATGTATATATATGTATATACAGTTTATGTAAAGATATATGTATATAATACTACATATATATATATATATATATTATATATATATATATATATATATAGTATATATATATATATATATATATATATACATTTAGATTCGCTAGGCACAAACAGAGTGCAAATACATTGCAGGCCATTAGCTCGTCGACAAATTCACCCGCCCCCACCTAAACACCCCCACCCACCCACACCACCCTCCACACACCCATTCCCTCTATCAATTTCCAATAATCGAAAACCCTCGGGCGTTTTTTTTTTTTTTTTTTTTTTTTTTTTGAGATCTCTGGTACTTTGACCGACGGTTCGCCAGTTACCTGTTGTCGCCTAGAAATCCTTTGAAGACACAGGGGAAAACGCAGGTAAATTAAGTGGGTGATTTTTATGTGACATTGGTGAACTGTCTATACAAAAGGTGGACATTATTAATCGTCATAATCATGATGAGGATATTGATGATAGTTATAGTAATAATGATAATAATGATAGAAAATGATAATAGATGATAGCCATAATGAATAATGATAGAAATAATGATAATAAAGAAATAATATAATAATGATATAAATGATAAATAACAATATGCAATAATGATAATAATGATAGCAATAATGATAATAACAATAGCAATAATGATCATAATAATAGTGATGATAATAGTAATGATGATGATAATGATAGTAATATTGATAATAATAACAATATAATGATAAGATGGATGATAATGATGTTGAGGATAATATAATGAAGGTAACAATAAGATGGATAATAATGATGACGAAGATTAAATAACGAAGGTAATGATGATAATGACAACAATATAAAGCAGAAAATACACTAGGATACAAGAAAAAATGTATTCAGTCACAAAAACAAACTTAATAATCATCAACAGCCGCTGTGAAAAACACAAAAATATTTTATTTAAAAAAATGCATAATAACATGGCTTCTATCTGGAATCAACACAGTCATCCGCATACATCGGGCTTTGTAAAAAAAAAAAAAAGAAAAAAAAAAGAAAGAAAAAAAAAAAAAAAAAAAAAACACGAGGGCCGTGGCGTGCTGTAGCGAGTAAATTTATTTTGGTATTATTATCCTTCAATTTTCTTGGGGGTTGTATTGGCCTTGAGTCGTGTGAAGAAGGAAAGTGTAAAAAAAGAGATAAAAGAAATATCTGCCAAAATGTATATGCATGTTTGTATTTTCTTACGTGTGAATGTTAATGAAAGGATGATATATATATATATGTATGTATATATATATATATATATATATATATATATATATATATATATATATATATAGAGAGAGAGAGAGAGAGAGAGAGAGAGAGAGAGAGAGAGAGAAGAGAGAGAGAGAGAGAGAGAAGAGAGAGAGAGAGAGAGAGAAGTGAGATTAGTTGATAGGTAGAGAGTTATGTAGAAAGACAGATATATCTGCCAAAATGTACATGCACATGCATGTTTGTATTTTCTATTGTGTGTGTTAATGAAAGGATGACAAAGGGGTGAGAGAGAAGAGAAGAAGAAGAAGAGAGAAGAGAGACGAAGAGAGAGAGAGAGAGAGAGAGGAGATGAGAGAGAGGAGAGGAGACCAGACAGACAGACAGATAACAGACAGACCAGACGACAGACAAGACAGACAGACAGACAGACAGACAGACAGAGAGAGGAGACTCTGAGAGAGAGAGAGAGAGAGACGAGACAGAGAGAGAGGAGAGATGTACGATCAGACATGTAACGTTGATAGAGTTTGATAGGTAGATAGTTATGTTAGAAATGCCAGATATCCAGGTATATTGCCAATTCCCTGATTTCCATCGCACCCCGTTTTCTGTTGCGCACGTTTGAAGGCGATCGCCGTTTTCTATAAGCCAAAGGAAAATCAGGCACCTCCTTTCGCCCGCGCAAAGTGATCCGTCAGCTCCCATTATGACCTCTCTTCTCTCCTCTCTTCTCTCTCTCTATCTCTCTCTCTTCTCTCTCTCTCTTCTCCTCCTCTCTCTCTCTCTCTTCTCTTCTCTCACGGCGCTCGGATCAAGCTTTGAAATCGAGGGGGCTGTTCTTGGTTGGGGTCTCTCTCTCTCTCTCTCTCTTCATTGTCCATTCTCTCACCTCTTTTTCCTTCTTTCTCCTCTTCCCATGTCTTTTATTTTCTCTCCTTCCGAACACCCTTCCTCTCCCCTCCCTTCCCTCCCACTCCTCCCTTAGCACTCTATCCCTCGCCCCCCATCCCCTTCACCCTACCCCTCCCTCCTTCCCCATCCTCCCTTTCCTTCCCTTCTCCCTCAGCTCCCTCCTGCATTCCCTTCCCTCACCTCCTTCATTCCTTCCCCTTCTTCCCTCTCCTCCTCCCGCTCGCCCTCCTTCGTTCTTCGCGCCTCCTACGTGCCTCCGAAGCGAGCGGACTCAACCCCTCCCTTCCTCCTCATTCGCCCTTCGCCCTTCACTCTCCAATCCTCATCGCTCGCACTCACGTCCTCACGCGTCCTCATATCACCAGCCACTCGTATCCCCCCTCCTCCCCCCCTCCCTCTCCACCTCCTGTGCCTTCGCCTCTCGCCCTCCAGATGCTCGTCCTTGAGATCTCGAGAGACGGGAGAAAGAGATGGATTCGCAGTAGAAGAAAACGGGAGAGAAAAAAGAAAAAGCGGGAGAAAAACAGAGAAAACGGGAAAAAGAGAAATACGGGGGAAAACGGGAAAGAGAGAAACGGGAAAAAAAAAAAAACGGGGTGGAGAGAGAAAATAAACTTTAGCCTCTACGATCCTGGAGTAACATCTCGAGAGCACTAAACAGGCAGGGACATGGTCGTCTGAAGTTTGAGTGAAAGAGAGAGGCAGAAAGGAAAAGTCAAGCTGAAAGGGACGAGGTGGAAAAGCGAAGAGGAAAGGAATAATTGAGAAAATTGAAAGGAAAAATGTTACCCTTTGATGCGAACCGTTACCTTTTCTTCCTCTCATTTTTTTTTCGTTTACGTTTATACCTTTGTATAGACGAGAAATATTATATATTAAGCTCTTGTACATATATACCTATGTGTGTGTGTATGTGCACACCACACACGCACACATACAATACCACACATATGTGTATGTATAATGCATATGTATATATATATATATAGATATATATATGTGTGTGTGTGTTGTGTGTGTGTGTGGTGTGTGTGTGTGTGTGTGGTGTGTGTGTTCATGTTGTATGTTTACGTATACATGCATATATATATATATATATATATATATATATATATATATATATATATATANGATAATAAATACACGAAGTGGGACACGAACATGTTTACTTCACTTCATACCCCTGTTATTAACAACAGTGAATTTCGCCCCTCTTTTATGAACACTTTACGGTGTCCTCGACTTCACATCAGAACATGAGGACTGAAGATAAATAAATAAATAAAACAAATAAAATAAATAAATAAATAAATAAATAACAAATAAAAATAATAATAAAAAACAAAAAATTTTAAAAAAAATGGCCTCCCAGGAAAGGCAGGAGGAGGAGGAGGTTCCTGAAAGTACTCATCAACCCCTCCCCACCACCAACCACCACCACCACACCACCACCACCACCACCACCACTCCTCCTCCTCCTCCTCCTCCTCCTCCTCCTCCTCCTCCTCCTCCTCCTCCTCCTCCTCCTCCTCCTCCTCCTCCTCCTCTCCTCCTCCTCCACGGGCCTCTAGCAACGACACGGGCTTAAAACACCCACCGGCTTCGCTCCGTCGGTAATTCTGCTAAAGCCGCCCTTGAGCGCAGTAGACGGTTCGCGGCTTGATGAAACTATAACACAATTTCCCAAGAATAATAAAACGCACAACTTCACCTGCCTCCTTCCGCCGAAAAGCTATTCCAAAGCGCCCGAGGCTTCGCAACTCTACGCATAACATCCCGCGTTTTATTTCCAAAATTCACCAGCCCAAACCTCAGCGCGTCGCCCGGGGCAAGTACGGCATAAATAGCAATTAGTTACACGGTAATGAATCCCGCGGCAAATTCACTCCACTAACCTTCCATTACAAAAAAGAGCATCGTATCTGATTGCAATTTTCGCTGCCCTCCGCGAGCGCTTACGACCCGGGGAATTCACGACGGGGAATTCACGACGGGACGCATTGCCGCCGGCCTTTTCGTAATGCAGGGGAAGGGG
>NW_020870786.1:717777-721274 GCF_003789085.1 Penaeus vannamei | reverse complement strand
GTCCTCTCCCCTTTCTCTGGTCATTTCCCCTTGTTCACGCTCATTCCATCTCTTCTTCCACCTCCCCTCCACCTTCCACCTCCATCTCCACCTCCACCACCACCTCCACCTTTCTTCTCCTCAAATGCCTACCCTCAACATCTCCAACATGACAGACACACAAAATCCGATTCGAAACTAGTCTCCCCCTCCCCCTACCCCTCCTCCTCCTCCTCCTCTCCAATTTCCCTCTCCTCTTCAAATTCCTCCCCTTCCACTCCTTAGCTCCCCCTCCCCCCCCTCCTCCCCCTTTCCCCTCGGCCAAATAGAGGATCTCCCATTGAGTTACGATCGATCCCCTTTCCCCTCCGAGACATAATCCATTCCCAACACAAACAACCGCCCTCCAACCCACCTTTCTCCAATCCCTATTCTCTTTTCCCCCTCCCTTCCCCTCGTACTTATCACCGGCCACTCGAACCGGCCCGTCTCCCTCCCCCTCCCCCTCCCCTCCCCTCGAGAACCCCTGCTCCTTTTCCTCCACTCTTCACCCCACCCTCCCCCCTTCCAACCCTCCCTCTTCCTTCCCCTTCAACCCCTTCCAACGCACCCCCCTTCCCCTCTCTTACTCTCCCCTTCCCTCCACCGCTCCCCTCACCATCCCCTCGCTACCGCGCTCGCCATCCCCCTTTTCGGCAGGTGTGTTGCGAACCGGTTGAAGGTAGAGCTTTCCCCTTCAATGTGAGGGAAGGAGGAGCTGCTGGGGGAAGGCGGGGGAGGGGGGAATGGGGGGGGGGCTGTGGAGCTGCAGCGGCTATTACTGCAGTGAACGGGGGTGGGGAGAGGGGAAGGGAAGGAGGGCAATGGGGGGGAGGGAAAGAAAGAGAGAATGGGAGAGAAATTGGTAGAGGGAGATATGGGGTAAGAGAGAGAATGGGAGAGAAATTGGTAGGGAGAAATGGGAGAGAAATTGGTAGAAGGAGAAATGGGTACAGGGAGAAAAGGGAAATAAATGGGTAGAGGGAGAAATGGGAGAGAAAGAAAGAATGGGAGAGAAATTGGTAGGAGAAATGGGTAGAGGGAAAAGGGAGAAAGAAAGAATGGAGAGAAATTGGTAGAGGGAGAAATGGGGGAGAGAAAGAGAATGGGAGAGAAATTGGTAGAAGGAAATGGGAGAAGATTGGGAGAGAAATGGTAAAGGGAGAAATAGGAGAGAGAATGGGAGAGAAATTGGTAGAGGGAGAAATGGGTAGCAGGAGAAATGGAGAAAAAATGGTAGAGGGAGAAATGGGAAATAAATGGGTAGAGGGAGAAATAGGAGACAAATAGCAAAAAGATGGAAAGTTGGGATGATGAAAAATGAGGGAAGAAGAGAGGAGGAGGGAGAAAGAAACAGAGAAAGGGTAACGGAAAGGAAGAGGAGAAAGTGGAGAGAGAGAGAGAGAGAGAGAGAGAGAGAGAGAGAGAGAGAGAGAGAGAGAGAGAGAGAGAGAGAAGAGAGAGAGAGAGAGAGAGAGAGAGAGAGAAGAGAGAGGGGGGGGGGGGAGAGAGAGAGAGAGAGAGAGAGAGAGGGAGGAGAGGAGAGTGAGAGAGAGAGAGAGAGAGTGAGAGAGAGAGAGAGAGAGAGAGAGAGAGAGAGAGAGAGAGAGAGAGAGAGAGAGAGAGAGAGAGAGAGAGAGAGACGAGAGAGAGAGAGAGAGAGAGAGAGAGAGAGAGAGCGGGGAGGCAGAGAGCTGATGAAAAAAAAAAACAAGAGAAAGGAAAAACAAGATACAAGGATATACAAGAAAGACAATCGGTTAGCAAAATTAGCGAATAATAGACGAAGACGCCCCCCCCCCCACCACCACCACCACCCGCCACCCCACCCCACCCCAGGCCGAGCTACCTCCAGCCTCACTACATATTTCCCTTCCCAGTTCATCCAAGTTCGAGGTACCGGTCATCCGCGCCCGCTCCCTGCCGCCTCGCCGCACGGAAGGCCCCGGGACCAAGGTCTATATAAGTACTTACATAGACCTTGCCCGGGACCTCTTCGCCCGACGATGGATTCGGGGACCCCGACAGCTGCTTACTGCTCGAGCGACAACACCCTACAAGCTTGCTGTTTTGGCCGCGGCTCGTTTTCGTCTTGGGAGAAACTACCCAAGATTCTCTATAAACGGACAGGGTTGCGCGACGGATCCCCCGCGACGGCTCCCCCTACGGACCTGGAACCTCGGCTCGTGGATCCGCTGGGGACCCGCTGACACACAAACTGGCACCCGCCCCTCGACGAGTCTGACACGGGGCCGCGAGGAGGGAACGAAGGAGGAGACAGGAGGAGAGGGGAGGACGACGAAAGGAGGACGAAAGAAGGAGACGGGAGAAGGAGGACGGAAGAAGGAGACGGGAGAAGGAGGATGAAAGGAGGGGACGGGAGGAGACGGAGAAGGAGGATGAGGAGGGGAGGGGACGGGAGAAGGAGGACGAAAGGAGGAGACGGAGAAGGAGGACGAAAGAGGAGACGAAAGGAAGGAGAACGAAAGGAGGGAGACGAAAGGAGGAGACGGGAGGGAGACCGAACGGGGACGAAACTGCCTCGTTAGCGCAAGGCAATCGCAGGGTAATCATGTAGGACCAGCAGGAGAGCATCACCTCGCGCCCTTGCTTCCGCCACGCCTGACCGGCTGGGAAGGGGAAGGGCAAGAAAGAATCCGCCTGCCAGGACTAATAGCAAGGGGGAAACCCTCTGCCCACACTGCAAAAGAGGCGGCCGTTGCGCACACACTGTAAAAGCATAAGAGCCGGGGTCATTAGGAGGGACGTCCGCCAGGTATCTATCATCTCTCCGACTTCAGTAAATACAAGGGACGATAAAACGGGAGTCTCCTTCACCGACGCTACCAGGGCGGCCGCCGCCGCCGCCGCCGCCGCCACCTGGCATTCCTCCAAGCGGCAAAGACATTATAATTTCTCCACGCAACTTTATAACTTCATTCCCAAACTCCTTTCTTTCGGCTTCGTGCAACTAATGGGCTAAATAATGCATGTAAAGCAGTAAAAGCAGGACCTATAAATCGCCAATGAAGTAAAACATGAACGTATAATATATATAAAAAAGCAGTAACTGAGGCACCTATGAATCGCTAATGAATTAGTGATTGAACTTAAATGCTGTATATAAAAAAAAAAAAAAACAACAACCGCAAGTACAGAAAACTTCCGAACCCAAAACAGTACGAAAAAGACCAAAGCCGAAACCTCACCAATTACTCGGGTTACCAATCCTTTCCTCGCTTTCTCGATGTTGACTTGAATCACTGCTGACGGCGCCAAACTATGCCTGGTCTACTTTGCATACGCGCTAATTAAATTCACTTCTATTCAACTAGCATATATATATACATATGCACTTATACATATGTATATATGTATAACACATGCACGGACGCACACGCACGCACGCACACACACACAAAAAAGGCAAAGAAAAAAAAAAGTAAAGCCAAGGTGTCTACATAATACAAACGAAGACA
>NW_020870786.1:700277-707777 GCF_003789085.1 Penaeus vannamei | reverse complement strand
CTCCTTGCACCTTGACCCTCCGCCCCTGACCCTCCCTCC
This sequence comes from Penaeus vannamei, assembly GCF_003789085.1. Classification (NCBI taxonomy): domain Eukaryota; kingdom Metazoa; phylum Arthropoda; class Malacostraca; order Decapoda; family Penaeidae; genus Penaeus; species Penaeus vannamei. The sequence goes on along the minus strand of NW_020870786.1, from coordinate 707,738 downwards.
CCCTCACCTTGCTCCCACCCCACCCCATCCGCAGCCGGTTCACCAAACAACTGGTGGAACTTCAGAACAAATAAAAATGCCTCTTATTTCAAGAAATATTCGGGAGGGCGAGGGAAGGGAACGGAAGGACGGGGGAGGAGGAGTAGGAGGAGGGGAGGAGGAGAGGGGAAGGAGAGGGGAGGGAGAAGGAGAGGGAAGGAAGAGGAGGAGGACAAAAGAGAGGAGGGGAAGGAGAGGAGACGGACAAGGAGAGGAGGGGAGGAGAGGAGGAGACGGAGGGCAAGGAGAGGAGGGGAAGGAGGAGGAGGAGGGCAAGGGTCCTGAATGAATTTCCCCGTGGTTCCGGTGTACACATTTTGCACTGGGAAGGAAAGTGCCTGCTACACAATTGGGTGTAATGGACAGGTCTAAGTTGAGTGCATTATCCTACCTGTGCAAAAGGCGAGTAAAATAAAAGAAATAAACACACAAACGAAAAAAAAAAAAAACAAATACATGGACAAACGAACACTGACGATAAATAATGGATGGAAATGAGAGATTAAAAGAATTCAAAATGTTAAAACGAGAGGAGAGGAGAGGAAAGGGTTTGTGTAAGAGATAATACAGACAGATAAAAAAGACATACATACAGAGAGGGAGGAGTGAAAGGGTGAGAGAGGGGGAGAGAGAGGAAGTGAGGAGAGAGGAAGCAGAGGGAGAGAGAGGAAAAAAAGAAGAGGGAGGGAGGAGGGAGAGGAGAGGGAGGAGGAGGAGAGAGAGAAGGAGGAGGAGAGAGGGAGAGAGAGGGAGGAGAGAGAGAGAGAGAGAGAGAGAGAGAGAGAGAGAGAGAGAGAGAGAGAGAGAGAGAGAGAGAGAGAGAGAGAGAGAGAGAGAGAAAGAGAGAGAAGAGAGAGCGAGAGAGTGGTATCATTGCCATTTGGCGACATCAAGTTTGCCGTAAATTGAACAAAAGCATTAAAAAGGAAAACATGACAATAACAAGGCAACATCATTTTTCGCCTCTATGAAATTAACAATTAATCTTAGCTTTTTGTTAATGCAAACTGCCTTTCCACCGTTTAAATTAATGAACAATTAATGATTCCGCAATCAATCGTGCACATAAAAATCAGCATGTGCCAACAGCTGCATGCGAGCCCCTGCCATTTGTTCGCATTCAACGCATGAGTTGCGGAACATTACTTCCTCGTTAAAAAGACACAAGATAAAACCTCGCCCATTGTCCCCTCCTTCTAAATCGCCTTAATTTCCCAGATTTGCTGCCGACAAACAACGGTCAGGTGCACCACGAGGGGAAGCGGAGGGAGGGGGGAGGGGGTGAAACACACTCACCATTCACTGCCATTTCGTAACCGAACCGCTGATCCATTTAAGAATTCAATGCTCTGACGTATGTAAACAGGACAATTGGCTGCCAATAGCTCCGGGCATAATCAAATACGGCGAGTAAACACACCGCCCCCCCCCCTCTCCACCCCCTCCTGCAATCACGTCCGTTAACAACCTACTACTTAAGAAATCTTCGAAATGGGCCTCCGCCATTAACTTAATATGATTCCCGCGCATCGCTCTCCGCCAATCACGGGCTCACCCCACGGGACTCGCCGCCAATCACACGCCGGCGCTGACTCCAGAGAACACTGCAGGAGGGCGTTAAGGGACCGAACGGGTTCTTACGAGCAAATAATTACCCTGGCGCGGAGAGAAGCCCTTCGACGAGCCGGGCGCGAGCAACACGAAGCGTCCGCCCCTGCCCCCCCCCCTCCCGGATTTAAACCCATTCGCGACGAAATGGGGATGAAATTCCGGAACGCATTCACAAAATTCCTCCCTCCTAAACACTCCGTAATCGCCTTATTTCCGAGTCCTAATTTTCTCTCTCCCCTCCTCGACCCCTCCTCCCCCCCCTTCCCCTTACAAGTACTTAACCCCTCCCCCTCTCATCCCCTCCTCCCTTAATCGCCCCAGCCCCTCGACCCCACGCCTCCCCCCCCCGTCGCCGAGCAATCGAAGAACCCATTCCCGAAGCCTCCTCCAAAAAATGCTCGACCTCCAGACCCCACGAGCTCCCTCCCGCTCCTCCTCGGCGATAAAAAGTAGGGAAAGGGGAAAAAAGCGAGACCCAGCCTACCGATATTTTTTTTCCACCGCAGCAAAACCGCTACGCCGTTAACTGCACGTCCTTCAGAGCCGCAGGAGCCAAAGAAAACAATTTCAATATAAATTGGAGAGAAAAAAATATAGAGAACAGACGGCTGCGACTGGAGGTATGCTGCAGAACTTAATAAAACCATACTAGTAACTCATACATATATACATAATACACATTTCCATATACACGAATATGTAAATGAAACAGAAGTGAGCCTCACCCCAGTGCTTTGAAGGCTAAGTGAAATTTTATTCGATTCCTCGTTGTCTCCCCGGAGGTATAAATATCGGCGAAACTTAATGGAATACATGCCTGCGGTGCAAGCGCAATAAATAATGGGAATCAATACGCCGAAAGAGAAATAATACAACGAATAACAAAGATGGCGAATACACCCCGGAGCCCAGGCCTACAATATCAATACAACCGGAAACCAGCGCCCAACAAATGCTAGACAATAAATCCCTGTACTTGAACGTCACAAAAATCCGCGACAAAATACGTGCTAAGGAGCTTTCACGGCCGCCCTCGACGCGTCTGCTCAGCCGAGCACTTAAATAGAGATATGTGGCCAAGTGCGCGCGAATGAACGCATGCACTGGGATAGCTGCTTGCATGCAGGAAAACATGCTCGAGAAAAATTGCGTAATGCACATGAAGATGCAAATGCCATGGCTCTACACAATTACATCACGCACTGACACAAAATATTCATATATACATACGCGCGCGCTAAAACACACACATACACATACACATTCTCTCTCTCTCTCTCTCTCTCTCTCTCTCTCTCTCTTCTCTCTCTCTCTCTCTCTCTCTCTCTCTCTCTCTCTCTCTCTCTCTCTCTCTCTCTCTCTCTCTCTCTCTCTCTCTCTCTCTCTCTCTCTCTCTCTCTCTCTCTCTCTCTCTCTCTCTCTCTCTCTCTCTCTCTCTCTCTCTCTCTCTCTCTCTCTCTCTCTCTCTCTCTCTCATACAGTAATGCCTCCTTTACTTACTTCCTCACCACCAGCGCTTCCTCTACCATTAAGACCTCCAATCTCATTCACACTTCCACTCTCCCTCTCCCTCAATCTCGTTCCCTCCGTCCCTCTCTCTACGAGTGAAAATTAAAATGTGCCAAAATACCAGATGACATGCCATTCCTACTGCATGTTAAGTACGTGGAGACTAACCTAAGCTAGCATCCGCAGACTGTGTGTTTTGTTGGTGAATGGATGTCTGATTCATTCCTGTTTCTATCAACACCTGCGACGACGGAAACGATGACGATGACTGCGATGGCGAATTATCATTAGCATCATTGGACGAGTATCACAGCCCGAACCGTATTTAAGGGGCAGTCACACGAGCGGTTTTTTTTAACGATTAGTCGGAGGTAACTTAACTTACGCTTCCCTTATCTCAGGTCGCACAATCTACTTCTTTGCCGCAATTAGAAGCGGACGATATGTATCCATTTGAAAGTATCCCTGACGCCATCATTGTTTACATCCGCGCGTCTTCAAGGTTCCTCAAAGGAGCTTGCCTCTATCCTTCCTCCAAACGAAGTTATCGCGGCAGATTATAATACACACCTTTACCATTTCTTCTCCGCAACCGCCAACGAACCCACATACGCCGTTCAATCGGAATTTCACCTGGTCACCTGGTTCGCCCCCGTGTGACCAGCGAGTCGGGAAATCGCCCACAGGGTAACATCGAATGACGGATCATATCACAAACGGGTTGCTGAAAAAAAAGCGCTCGTGTGGCCGTGCCTTTAAGAGGCGCCGGTTAAGAAACGCGATAATGGCAATGGCGATGCTGGTGATCCTGACGACACTAATGGTGGTGACGTAGACGGTCTTTACGAGGGGGAAACAACATACAAACATAAATGGGAACAGCCTAAACTTAACAGACACTAACCGCTCCCTTACCCCCACCCAAACAAGCACAAATCCCACCCCTCACCCCCTACTTTCCCTACCCCTACCATCCCGCCACAGCTAACCCCTATCCCAACCTCAACATCCACCCCTACCTCTCTATCCCCATCCCAAATACCGACCTTGATTCCTACTCCTACCCCAACCCCTACCCTCCCGCCACGGCAAGTACCCTAACCCCCTTAACCCCCCCCCCCCACCGCCCGCCTCTCCACTTCCCCGACCGAAGGAGGCGGCGATCTCTCGGCGCGCGTGAAAAACGATCGCCGGGTCATCTTGAAGACGACGCGGCGACGTCACCCCAGTCGGCTCGCGCATCCGAAGAAGACGTCGCGCGCTCGCTTTGATCTCCCCCGACGAGCGTCTACCCGGGCCTCCCTCTTTCCTCTCCTTTCCTTCCTTCTTACTCTCCCTCTTTCTTCTTCTCCTTCCTCTTTCCTCTCCTTTCCTCCCTTCTTCCCTCTTCTCCGTCTTTTCCCTTCCTCTTTCCTCTCCTTTCTTCCTTCTTACTCTCCCTCTTCTTCTTCTTCTCCTTCCTCTTTCCTCTCCTTTCCTCCCTTCTTACCTCCCTCTTCTTCCTCCGTCTTTTCCCTTCCTCTTTCCTCTCCTTTCCTTCCTTCTTACTCTCCCTCTTCTTCTTCTTCTCCTTCCTCTTTCCTCTCCTTTTCCTCCCTTCTTACCTCCCTCTTCTTCCTCCGTCTTTTCCTTCCTCTTTCCTCTCCTTTCCTCCCCTCTTACTCTCCCTCTTCTTCTCCTTCCTCTTTCCTCTCCTTTCCTCCCTTCCTACCTCCCTCTTCTTCCTCCGTCTTTTCCCTTCCTCTCCTCCTTCCTCTTCCTCTCCTTTCCTCCCTTCCTACTCTCCCTCTTCTTCCCCGTCCGTCCCCTTCCTCTTCTCCTTCCCTCCCTTCCTACCCTCCCTCTTCTTCCCCCCTCCGACCCCTCCCTCTTCTTTCCTCGTTTTCCCTCATTTCCCTTCTCCCTTCCCTTCCATTCATTCCTCGTTCTCCCATATCTTTTCCTCTCTTTTCCCTCATTTCCTCCTTTCGTTCTCTCCTTTACTTCCCGCCTTCCCAGAAAGGAAAGGGAGGGTGAGAGGAGAAGAAGGAAGGGGAAAAGAGTAGAGTAGAGAGATGAGAAAAAAGAAGAAGTGAGAAGATAGAAGAGGAGAAAAGAGAAGAAACGAGAGACAAGAAAAGACGAGAGGAGAAGGAAGGAGGTGCGGAAAAGAAAAGAGAAGGGAAGATAAGAGAGAAGAGAAGATAAAAGTGAAGCGACAAGAAGGCGGAGAACCCCGCACTGCCAGAGCGCGTTCTCCCGGTCATGTCTTCGCCGCCCATCGCTTGGCTTGGCGATCGAGGGCCATGCAGCGCAACCGCCCGCGAACGACTCGAAAGGAAGCAGCCCTTGCCCGCGCCCTCCAGAGCAGATCAAGAGATTTTCCCCCGGAATGCTGTCACTCAAAAGCACAGCAACTTCGGATGTGTATATATACATTTATATATACATATATACATATATATATATATATATATAATATATATATATATATATATATATACACACACACACACACACACACACACACACACACACACACACACACGCACACGCACACGCACACGCACACGCACACGCACACACACACACACTAAACTTTTTCTCTGTACATGATTTTCCCCTTTACTTTATCTTATTTCGAATATACCAATCATCATTCTACATCCCTCTGTTTCTGGCGCACCCGACAAGGTGCCCCGACCTTGCCCAAAAGGCTCCCCAACAAGGCGAGACGAAGGTAACTGCCCCGAAGGCCATATCTTGCCCTCCCATCACTCGGAGCCGAGGGAAACCTGTCTAATAAAAGGCCAGCCTGTCGGATGCGAGGTCAGGTGACAGGGACTCTCGCCTGATAAATGACAAGACACGCGAGACCCCTAATGAGACGCGAGGTCCTTTGGCATTTCGGAGGCCCTCGTCAAATCATACGCACTGAATCAATAAAGGAACTCCCCTCGAACCAGCGGCGGTCACGATCCTCCTCCTCATGAAGTGAGTGAAACAGACGAGTATTTCTCAACGCCAAATCCCGTGAAACAAACGAGTATTTCTCAACGCCAAATCCCGTGAAACAAACGAGTATTTCTCAACGCCAAATCCCGTGAAACAAACGAGTATTTCTCAACGCCAAATCCCGTGAATTTCTCAAGCCAAATAAACAAAGTTTTTCTCAAGGCCAAATCCCGTGAAACAAACGAGTATTTCTCAAGGCCAAATCCCGTGAAACAAACGAGTATTTCTCAAAAATCCCGTGAAATCCAAGGCCAAATCCCGTGAAACAAACGAGTATTTCTCAAGGCCAAATCCCGTGAAACAAACGAGTATTTCTCAACGCCAAATCTAAACAAACGAGTATTTCTCAAGCCAAATCCCCGTGAAACAAACGAGTATTTCTCAAGCCAAATCCCGTGAAACAAACGAGTATTTCTCAACGCCAAATCCCGTGAAACAAACGAGTATTTCTCAAGCCAAATCCCGTGAAACAAACGAGTATTTCTCAAGGCCAAATCCGTGAAACAAACGAGTATTTCTCAACGCCAAATCCGTGAAACAAACGAGTATTTCTCAAGGCCAAATCCCGTGAAACAAACGAGTATTTCTCAACGCCAAAATCCGTGAAACAAACGAGTATTTCTCAACGCCAAATCCCTGAAACAAACAGTATTTCTCAACGCCAAATCCCGTGAAACAAACGAGTATTTCTCAAAGCCAAATCCCGTGAAACAAACGAGTATTTCTCAAGGCCAAATCCCGTGAAACAAACGAGTATTTCTCAAGGCCAAATCCCGTGAAACAGACGAGTATTTCTCAACGCCAAATCCCGTGAAAAAAACGAGTATTTCTCAAGCCAATCCCGTGAAACAAACGAGTATTTCTCAACGCCCAAATCCCGTGAAACAAACGAGTATTTCTCAAGCCAAATCCCGTGAAACAAACGTATTTCTCAAGGCCAAATCCCGTGAAACAAACGAGTATTCTCAAACGCCAAATCCCGTGAAACAAACGAGTATTTCTCAAGGCCAAATCCCGTGAAACAAACGAGTATTTCTCAAAGCCAAATCCCGTGAAACAAACGAGTATTTCTCAACGCCAAATCCCGTGAAACAAACGAGTATTTCTCAACGCCCAAATCCGTGAAAACAACGAGTATTTCTCAACGCCAACCCGTGAAACAAACGAGTATATTTCTCAACGCCAAATCCCGTGAAACAAACGAGTATTTCTCAAGGCCAAATCCCGTGAAACAAACGAGTATTTCTCAACGCAAAATCCCGTGAAACAAACGAGTATTTCTCAAGCCCAAAAACCCGTGAAACAAAC
>NW_020870786.1:693149-694395 GCF_003789085.1 Penaeus vannamei | reverse complement strand
CGTTTCAGCACCTGAGTCACTGCCTCGATAAAGCGTTCCGAATCTCTGTTCGCTCTACTCCGTCGTCGAATGGGGGGGGGGGGAGCGGGGGGGGGGGGGATGCGGGAATCGGCCGTCTCGAATGGGAAGGAATGGCATGCGAGGCTGGTTTTGTGTGTGTGTGTGTGTGTGTGTGTGTGTGTGTGTGTGTGTGTGTGTGTGTGTGTGTGTGTGTGTGTGTGTGTGTGTGTGTGTGTGTGTGTGTGTGTGTGTCTGTGTATGTGTGCGTGCGTGTGCGTTTCTCTACTGCATCACAAACTTCAATTTCCAAGCACTTCTGATTACACACATACACACTGCTACAGCGAAGCTCGAGATCCAATCAGTGTAGAAATCCCATACCTGTTTTTATCGCCGATTCCAATCCGTCGGTTTGGAAGGTGGGGAGAAAAAAAAAAAATCTCGTCCGGGGCAGAGCGGCTGACATGCATAAGCTCCGGCACCCCCCCCCCCCCCCCCGCGCCCTTCCCATCCACCTGACACCCCTCAACGATCGACGCCCAGACCATCACGCCGAGGCTTACGGTCCCGTCTGACGTCAGAAGTACCGTCCCGACCCTCCTCTACCCTGCCCTACCCTTTCTGCCGAGCCCTATACCCTACCCTACCCTTTCTGCCGAGCCCTCTACCCTGCCCTACCCTTTCTGCCGAGCCCTATACCCTATACTATCCTGCTGCAGCGTAGTGAGCTCCATTGCACTGTCCTGTACTGCAGTCTGCCTCCCCTACTTAAGCTATCCTCCCCTACCCTGCCCTGTCCCACTATCCAGCCCGACTCTGGCCTACCATACCCTACCGTCCTAAATAATCCCATTGTATCCTATCCTAACTCCTCTTCTCTAGTCCTATCCTACCCTTTCCTATCCTATCCTATATCCTCTTATCTTGTCCTATCCTATCCTAACTTCTCTTCTCTATCCTTCCTATATCTAGGTCCTATCCTACCCTTTCCTATCCTATTCTATCTCCTCTTACCTCGTCTTATCCTATCCTACCATACCTTACTCTCATCCCCCACCCCCTCCACCCAGCCCGATATCCACCTCCCCACTTTCCCTCATCTGACACCCAAGTTAAGGTGTCAAAGTTGACGTGTCATTCAGCCGGACTCTCAGGGGGGAGAGAGCTGCCGTGTGTCACCCCTCCCCTCCTCCCCCCCCCGTGCCATGCTCAGGAGGCTCAGGGGGCTCAGGGGGGGGACGACCCG
>NW_020870786.1:685649-690649 GCF_003789085.1 Penaeus vannamei | reverse complement strand
GAGTATCATTATTTTTTCACCTGATTTCTTTTTTTTTTTAATTTAGTGAGTACTAGGACAGTTATTGCAAAATACGGGTAGTAGTGCAGATTATTGCAGTAACATTTCTTACATTTCCAAGATATCTGGTCAGATATAACAAATTATTTCTGGACTGAAAGACAATCAATTGAATGTTGGAGTTATTGCTCTTCCCTGAATTTAAAAAAATATATATAATTTTATAACCAAATTCTTGTCAATGATACACTGATACATATTGTCAAAAGAATTACTTGCAAAAGTGACAGTTTATCCTTTTTCATTGGATGAACCTGGTAGCCAGAGCATCTAAATTGTCAAAAATCCGCAATACCTCTTTACAATACTCAGATTTCCAAAGTCTTAATAACATATCTCTAGTATGATATTTTCGGAAATTTGAATACAGATCAGAAGGGCTATTCCATACATCCCAAAACCTCTTAATCAACCCTAATGCACATACTGGCCAGATATGGATCAGGTGAGGAGATGCGCAATGATCAAGCAACTCCTCTTCAGCTGCTTCAATGACAGTAATTTTCTACTACTAATCACTTTAAACATTTAAGCAGTTACCATTAGTTAAATATACATATATATGTATATTTGTCTTTTCAATATAACAAACTTCTGTCTATAAAAAAAATAAACATGACCACTTTTTTTGAAGAGAAAAGCACATTCAAAATCTGCAAAATGCAAATAGTTTTACTGACATACAATTCTTTTCCAATACTGTTTAGCTATGTATGGTTGTAAACTCAGTTTGTACTCTCAGTACTCTCTCTTGTACTCTCAAGTTTCAAAGTTGATTTTTTGCTAAAGCATGTACACAAAAATCATGTATATCTAAAACATTATCATAATCTGAAAAGTAGATTCCTTTTCCACCACTTTTGTTTCCAACCTGTTTTTTTATTGTATGCAGTTTCTAATATTGATATTCACATGAGTCATTAAACTTGTTTTCTTTTTTTGCAAATGTAATGTTCATTATATACTCCATTTTACAAGAGACTAATCATCAATATGAGTACAATGTCTTCCTTAGAAGAATAATTTCAAGTTTACATTAAAACATTTATACACACATGAAACACAAGACTGCAGAATAAATAATACAAAACCACAGGATAAAAATAATAATTTGAGAGAGAATAATATAATGTTCAAGCTATCATAATGCATACAAACTAATATGAAATCATGTAAGATGACATTAAGAATGGAGATGCATTATACACATATCAAATATTTATTTTAATAAATGAAAATACCAAGCTTAACATGCAACATGGAAAATTCATTTAAATTTCTTCCATATTATCATACTAATGTAACAATATAAGCAACATTAAATTTCATGGACCCTTCTAATTCGCTAAGTACTACAAACTGCATAAAATGTAAAATCTAACATAAACAGTTTTCTGTAAAGTAAAATTATTTGTGTTTAGATTCTAGGAACATTGTAAGGCAATTGTTATCTAAACTTCAACGATGGCTGCTCAACGTTGAGACTCAATTTCTCTTTCAGCATATCAATGAAACAAAGGGAAATTCAAACAAATGCACATTTATTCTATAATGTAAAGTTGGATCTTTAAGGAAGACACAAAATGAGAATACTATTTACATGCAGCATTTCATTTTCAGAATATTTTCCCAGTCAATACCAAATACACATTTTTAAATTCTAAAATATGCTCAAAGATCTTATAAGATTAAGTGTCCTAGTAAGGTGATTAATCCCATGCATTATTCCTTGTCAGATAAATTTTTCAGGCTAACACGAAGCAACAGGGTGGCAGTTCTTAGCGTCAAGTGTTTGCGTGCCTTCTCAATTACAGCTCCCACCACTGGCTAGCCAAGCAACAAAAAAGGGAGCAGTTGTTTGTAAACCTCCCTGGCAGCTCATAGCTTCTTCATCATCTAGAGTTCTGTGGTGCTTCGTGGCCCCCCATGGAAACTGGGTACCTTGTGGCCTTTGGCTAAACTGTGGAGGATCTTGGAGCAGCAGGAGGCCTTAAGGTATGGAGTCATGGCCTACCAGCTCTGTACCAACTCCTGCCACTCCACCTCTGGGGTTAATGTGTGGCTCCTGGTGAGGTGGGCCTTGCCATCTCTCCTCCCTGAAGTAAAACCATCGGTAGCGCCGCTTGAAAATAGAGATGCTGGGGGAAGACAGCCCCTCCTACCCAGCTAGTGAGGCAGGATGTGGGTTTAATTTGGAGGGGCAACATTGGCAGGGGTGGCAGAGTTGGCATCCGCCCAGAATGACTGCCTGAGGCTTAACCTTGGGCAAATGTCCAGGTAGGAGCTTGAAACATCCAGTCCTCATGGCAGTATGATCGAATACCCCTGCCATCATGGGAACTAAAGTGGTTGAGAGTTGAGGTGACTGCCCTCTCAGAGAGAAGACCTGGCAGTTGCATGATCACTGTGGGTGGTTACACCTACTACTGGTTGAGACAAGGTGATGGTCACCATCTCTAATCCTCAGTCATGGAGGTTACTCCAGTAGATGAGCATATAATGGTAGTCAGTATGAAGTATGCTTTTGACTTCATGTCTCTAATTGCTGCATATGATCATACCAATGTTTGAAAACAGCAGACATATGCAGTATACCAGCTGTCAATTGTCAGTCTGGTAGCATTCCCCCTAACCTTTTAAGGGGTGCGGTCATCCCTCTCTGGAAGGGGAAAAGGCACCATTGGGACTGCAGCAACCACCATGGCATCACACTAAGTATACCAGGCAAGGTTCTCACTCACATTATTCTGAGACATATCCAAGACCAACTACTTGAGGTACAAGAGACTACTTACTCCTGGCAAGTCCACAATAGACTGTATCCTAGCACTTCAAATCATTGTGGAACAATGTTGTGACTTTGATCATGGGCTGCTCACAGCTTACATCAACCTCAAGAAGGCATTTGATTCGATGCATTGCCATTCCTCTGAGAGACCCTGAGACTTAGGGAATCCCAACGAGGATTATTGGATTAATAGCAAACCTGTATACTGGTACTGGTTGTAAAGTGTGGTGGGCGCCTGTTTCTTTCTGCTAATACAAATGTAAGGCAAGGCTGTGTTCTTGAACTGACTCTTGCATGAACTGGATAATGAATAGAGCTATCCAAAATCACTGTGGAGCAACAGTAGGCAATATCTAAGTCACTGATCTTAACTTTGTTGTTGCTATTCTTTCTGAGTCCCTGAAATCTCTGGTGGTGGCTCTCGATGCATTTAGCAATGAGGTGAAGCCCTTGGTTTTAGAGGTCAACTGGACTAAGATCAAGATCCAGGATTTTAGGGACCTGTTAGAACCTAGCCAGTTGGTACATGCTTTTGGCGAGGACATCAAAGTCATTAAGAGCTTTACATACCTTGGTAGTGTAGTCTATGACTCTGGGCTGTCAGACCAGGAAATCAGTAAACAGATTGGCCTGGCAGTAGGTGCCATGAACTCAGTCAATAAGAGAATTTTGAGATGCCAGTGCCTGTGCAGAAGGAGCAAGCTACATGTCTTCAAGGCCCTGCTACTGCCAGTTTTGCTGAATGGAAGTGAAACCTGGAGGCTATCACGTCTTGATGCCTTTTGCAACAGGTTCTTGCACCAGATCATGGGGTACAGTTGGCATGACTATGTGTACATTGGATGACTACACCATGAGACCGGCACAGGAACTGTTACCTGCACAATCTGGGACTGCTAACTCAAACTAAATGGACACCTAGCTCATTTCCTAACCGATAACCCTGTCCATTAGTTGTCTCTTCTTGAGACAACCCTCGGTGGAACAGGCCTGTGAGACAAACCTAGGAAATTGTGGCTAGGGCAGATTAACCAGACCTGTCACAAGGAGTTTAGAGATGGGCCAAGAGCTTGCCTGGCTTCTCACCAAAAGGAACCCTCACGATTAGATGTGAAGGGTGGATGCAGCTATACAATCCTTGACCAAATCACCGTCATCCACAATCATGTTCCACATAGCAATAACAATAATTCAATACAATCTCAAGTAAAACTAAGCAATATAGCTTAAATAAAACTTTTAAAACTTTCCACATCCTTTCAAGGCCATATAAATGTTTAACTTACACCATAAAACATAAGCATGATAACAAATTTTGCTATGGAAAAAGTAATATAATTCTATACTTTATAATCCATTTCTAAAAAAAATTCCACATAAATCATTACTACCAGTTTTTTCCTACCACAGATGGAGCATCATGAAATATAAATCAAAATTAACAAAATTATATCCATATCTAACAAAATTATATCCATAACTAACAAAATTATATCCATATCTAACAAAATTATATCCATATCTTTTAGTCTCTTCAGGTAAAACACAGATCTCACAATGTGTAACTGGGTTAATCTACTTTCATGTCTTCCCCTGAGCTAACAACTGTCCATCAACTTGTACTCTTTTTCCAATATCCATTTTTATTTTTCTAGTTCTAAATCCTCAAAAGGATACTAAATTTCATCATTGATTCAAATACTAAAATTTCAACTTCTCTATCCAAAATGGTACTAATGAAACTTCTCTTATATTCATTTATTACTAGCATCTCATGAATAGTTAGTTTTGTATACAATGATAGTTTTGTTTTTATATTCATAACACTATTTCCTATGCAAGTTCTAAAAGTGCACGCATCACTTTTTAATCATAACAAATCAAACATTTTCCAATAATAAATAGTAATATCCCTTTGGAGCTCAAAATGTACAAGTACCTTCAACCTCTTGGTCAACAACAAAAAAATGCAGTTCAAATTCCCTAACACTCTGTTCAGTAGAATTGACTATTTCTAATACTAATGGTGTCTTCTTTGCTTTTGGTTTGAGGCACTCAAAGATACAATGCACCGTATTGTATAAAACAAAACAACAAAAAATACTTGGCTTTGGGTTTCCATATATAACTGCTATTATACCTGATTATGTAC
>NW_020870786.1:650649-653149 GCF_003789085.1 Penaeus vannamei | reverse complement strand
ATCTTATAGACGATTGTTCACAGATTATAACAACTCTTTTTCGCGTGAACATCAGAGGGAGTCTGCTAGGAGTTTTGAATAATAATCGAAAATGACTGAATATAGAATATAGCTCTGTTATTCAGAGCTATATTCTAATCATATATTTACTTTTCATGCTGAAGTTAGTCAATACAAATATGTGCATCAAAAGGTGAGATTTTTAATAAACCTTTTTTGTTTCTATTCTGTTTTTTTGTCATTACATAATTTATCTTTTATTTATATTTAGTTACTCTACCGTAGTATTTTTGATCTTGTTAAAAAAGGGAGAGGTAAAATACGGTATTTTCTCTTAAATTTACATGTGGCTTTAAAGCCTTCTTACTCTCTTAGCTATACAAAGTAATAAAACATTTTTATATCAGTACCTATGGTATTAATATTAATTTCACTATCCAGTTGGTGTTCAGCAATGCAGTTAAGTATCATTATCTCTCTCTCTTATATATATATATATATATATATATATATATATATATATATATATATATATATATATATCCTATCTATCTATCTATCTCTTTCTCTTTCTTTCTCTCTCTCTCTCTCTCTCTCTCTCTCTCTCTCTCTCTCTCTCTCTCTCTCTCTCTCTCTCTCTCTCATTCTCTCTCTCTCACACTACTTTTCTTTCTACCTCTATATTACCTTATCTAAAAAAGACAATTCTAGCCAAGAGGGAAATTCATCTTAGATAGAATTACCAATGCTTCCGTTACAATCACAATATAACCATCTAATTATCGATATCACTCATGCCCTACCGATGCCCATGAAAGTTTGAAATATCGGTTTTCTTTCATCTTAATCATATAAATATATACAGATTTATCAAGAATAACGGTGTATAACTGACGAAATTATGAGTACATAAAATTATTGATGATATATACATGCATACCAGTAGGGAAATGCACATGGAGGCAGACGCGTGCTTTCATGAACACACACGCACATATATTTAAAAATTGGTGTGTGTGAGTGTGTATGTGTGTGCGTTCGTGTATGCATATGATCGATCAGACATTCATGAACTACTATTTCTTTTTTTTTTCAATTTTTCGCATAAACAGCCTTTTGTAAAAATAAACAGACATAAAAATTCACGTGAAACATTTGATATTGTACATTCAGTGTAAACCAGTGTTATACTCGACGATTTGTCTCCACAGTTTAGGAGATCGTCTAGAAAAAGTGTCAATGTGCAAAGCCATTAGCGAAGAGCCTTGGACAAAGCCCCGAGGAAGTCTGCTGGTGGTCCGTATGAACATTTTCCTGCTGAGGTCTGTGTAGGTGATATTCATGCCGTGCGTCAGAACGCCCGTGAAATAGGCATCTTCAATGACGAGAGGGTGGGTCTTGTTCGCCCGTTCGTAGATCTTCATCGCAATGTCCGTGCGGATCATGTACGCGGATCCGTGGCAATAGGGAGGGTAGTATTCATTCGCGTAATCCGCCTCTGAGACCCACCACTTCTCCAGGCAGTCCATGCCCTTGCGACACACGGGGCAGTGTCTGCACACGCTGCATACGAAGTCCGACGAGGTCTGCCGCAGGTACTTTGCCACGGCGAAGGAATTCACGAAGACGTCCGTGTCGCTCTTGAAGACCCACTTGGCGTTCGGACAGAAGGTCTTGGTCCAGTGAAGCATGGCGAGGGTCTTGAGCGTCAGGTTCTCGTAGGAGTCGAAGAAGTCGAGCTGGATGATGTCGTGGAAGGCGTCGCTCTCTCGCCGCAGTATCCTCTGGGTTTGCTCCGACTCCGCGCTCGCCATCAGGTACATCGTCTTCATGCGGGTGTAAGGGAAGAACGTCGCGTTGCCCCACTTGTTGCTGCGGAGAAGACGGGTCATTATTTATGTATGAACCCGGATACAGTAAACGTGTACCAATAAACCGTATAATCCAATATAAACCAATGAACGTAACCATAAATAAGATTAAATAAATAATACCAATATAATCATATATATGATTGATAGTGGTATTGATTATACTTGTAAATTTCTGTTTATAATAAGTGTATAGGTTGTACTATTATAAGGTAGGAATTATATACATGAAATAAGTTGTAAGTGCATGTTACTATATTTTATATATATGGTATAAAGTTAATTATAACTTTATGTATGTTTGGTGTGTTATGTTTTATATTTATGGATGTGAATTTGGGTTAGGTATAAGTGTGGTGTATATATATAATGTTATAAATATGGTAGATATGTTGTTTGTTATGTTTCTTAAAATATATATACTGGAATTAATGAGATGTGTATATGATTGGTTTTGTTTTGGGTGATTGGTTTGTATTTATATGTCATAATTATAATACACTTATTTAATATCTTGATAAATTTCTGGTGTTGTGTTGTATGAGTGTTATAATAGATATTTATGAATTATAAGAATAGATTATGTTTGATATATAGGTGGATAGTGAATGAGTTATTTAATGTGTATA
>NW_020870786.1:595649-613149 GCF_003789085.1 Penaeus vannamei | reverse complement strand
ATGCTTTTATTCATTGGAACATCCAAGTGTGTGAATTCACGTGCAAGAAATCTGATGACAGGGTTTACTTTAAGGCTCGTCCGATGTCGTTGAAATAGTAAAATTGCAACATACTTGGATGTTCAATATTAATATGTAATAATAGAAAATAATAATTCACTGAAACATTTAAACCACATCAGTGATATTAAAGTGACGTTAACTACTTTTAAACAATCTAGTACGTGGACAGTGAGCTGGTGAGCGGATTTGAAATGGAGAAAATCTGAATAAACAACTGCGGACAAAATTTGAGACCGAAAAGTATGAACCAAAAAAAGATGTATTGTATACAGAGAAATAGGCTTTAATTGGAATTTTGCTCACCAGCTATTTGTATGACATCCCACTGATAATCAGTGTTGCATGGTTTAGTACAGAGTATTTTGGTAGTTGACTAGAATTGTCCAGCACAGGTCAGCAAACCTCCATCATGCTTATTTAGAGTAAATAAAGGCTTTGGACTTCCTTAATGATACAAAGAATATATCCAAGCTATATGATGGAGGTTTATTGACCTCTAACAGAGTAGAAAGGCTCCAATGGCACTTTATGCAAACATAGGCCTATTCTTGACAATTATTAGCATTTGTACTAAAATTACTATGTGTAAACAAGAAGAAAATGAATAACATATAAAGTGTTATTCCTCATTACAATAGATAGATTTTAATTAGAATGGGGTATAGCTTATGATAAGTATCTTCAAGTTTGCCTAAAAGTTATTGAGTTTATGTATTTTTTATTCAATGTTAAAATCTTCCTTTTTTCATTGACAGTAGACCTTGATTTGGTGTAATTTACTGGTTTCATTCTGTTGGAGGTTAATCTATGGGATTAATTGTAAAAAGAACCCCCAAAAAAGATGAGAGAGAAGAAAAGAGGACACACCCTTTCAACTTGCATTATTCCGCATCATATTAACTGCTTCAAATTCATTAGAAAAAGATAAAGAGCGCTCAGAATCAATCAGTTGATGCTGGAAACATGCATTGACCAGTATGGTTTTGTTTTATCAATGTTTTTATTCCTACTTGACTTTACCTATTTACCCCATTGCATGACTTTTTGTGAAAGAAATTTTTATTTTATTACTACTATTATTGTTATTAAAAATATTGTTGTTGCTTATTCTCATTGTTATTGTTATAAATTGCTTTATTTTATTTTTATATTGTTATTGTTATTATTATTATTGTTTATTGTTATTATTATTATTATTGTTATTTTATTAATATTATTATTTTATTGTTATTATTATTATTTTATTATTATTATTGTTAATTGTTATTATTTATTATTATTATTATTATTATTATTATTATTATTATATTATTATTTATTGTTTTTTTATTATTATTAGTTTTATTATCATTATTATTATTTTATATAATATTATCATTATTATTATCATCATCATTATCATTATCATTATTTTTATAATTAATATTATTGTTATCATTTCCACACATGATCATCATCATGATTATCATCATCTTACTCTTATTATTTCACTTATTATTACAAGTAATAGTACAAATATTAGTACTATTAACGTGATTAGTGAGAGAACAGTCAGGAAAATAAAACTGAAAACTAAAAAAAAAAAAAAAAAAAAAAAAAAAAAAAATAAGTGAGGTTCGGTAGACCAATAAATATTTTGATGAATGGTGTATATGAGAATGAACTGCATTGATTATTTGCAAGACATCTCTGTTTGTAGGCCACCTTGCTTGTTGATGAAAAACCTATCAAACCTCTACTAATTAAATTGTAATGAGAAAAAGTCTGTAGACAATTCTAGAAATTTATTGTCAAATAAGGGGGGGCGTTGGTCTTTTCCATTTTGAAGTTTCTGCAGATGTTGTATAACTATTTTCCTCAACTGCTTTGACAAAAGAGTACCCACAGTCATGCCAAGTTAGAGCAGCATAGTAAATAAACATTTGTTATAGAATGTCTTATGTTCTTTTATTCTCAAATCTCGTATTACAAAAGCTCTTCTCTCTGTCCAGGAGTCTTAGTGCTGCCACCATGGGTGTAAAGGAGCAAGTGGACTCGGTGATCAAGTCGGAGGAGGACTTGCGCAAATATCGAGCTCTTGTGCTGGAGAATAACCTCAAGGTTCTGCTGATATCTGACCCAAATACGGATAAATCTGCAGCAGCCTTAGATGTTCATATTGGTAAGTAGATATTGCATTATATTTAACTTGCTAAAATGAAATCTGCCAGCCAATTAATGTACAGGTCTTACCATTTTTGTTATTAATTTCTTAGTATTTTTTCTTTTCATTTTACTTTCTATGTAATTTACCATTTATTCTCTACTGAATACTCAATATCCTATCATTGTTATAATTTTGGCAATTGTTCGGAGTAGGACACATCAGACATGTATATACCCTCTGACCTTTAAAGTTTGGCAAGTTGAGTTTTACTGGTTCTTTATTAAATAATAAAATATCAGGAAAATCTACAAACTCAGTGTTTCCAGAATATACATGGTTCGATAACCCAAGTATGGCTTTGGTACTTTGCAGAATTATTCATAGTCATTAGTGCTGTTTGATGTATATATTTGTGATTATGACAATATTTTTCCATCTCCATGTTCAGAATATATATTGTACGTTTTTTTTTTCTTTTCTTTTTTCTTTTTTTCTTTTTTTTTTTTTTTTTTTTTTCTTTTCTTTTTCTTCTATTGTTTCAGTAACAATTAACATTTGGTTACACCAGTGCTTTTATTTAAATTCAGTGTTATAAATACTTTATGTAAATTTTTTTTTATTTTTCAAAACTGTAATTCATATTGATATTGTCATACTGTAAAACAGAACTAGTGTAATTAGTAATTCTTTATGGTACAGATGCACTCGCCAGAGACTAAGTCCCTAACTCCACCCAGCAAGCTTGGGGGACACGTGGGGAACTGGGTGTTTTGGCAGGGATGATAAAGAGTGGGCTCAACTTGATTTCAGTGTCAGTAAATGACCAAAGTTAATTATGAATGCAATGAAATGCGACTTTTCGGAAATGCGAGCCAGACTTCCTATTTACGAAGGTCAAAGGTTCGGAAATGTGAGCAAATTCCTATATACATACGTCAAAGAAATGTGACTTTTTGGAAATGCGAGCCAAACTTCCTATATATGAAGGTCAAAGAAATGCGACTTTTTTATGCCATATTTAATTTCTAAAACGAAGTAAACCAACACAAAATTTACTCAACGGTCTAAGTTGCTGTGACTGGGCATGCCCTTCTGGCACTGCCTGAGGGGAGGGTTGATGGAGGGCTCCGCCCCCCAACAGCCCCTGGGAAACATTCTTTACACCTCGGTATGTACAGCAAGATAGAGCTGAAACAGTTCAGAAAATTATACTGCACTTCTCACAATTTCTTTCATTTAGGATGATTCCGCAAATCTGTAAAAACTCATGATCTCCAGTTTTTTATTAAATTTCGAAAAAAAAGTCAAGCACACCACCATAACACAATGACACACATCGGTCATTGTCACTGAGAAGAATAAGGTAGGTCACCGCTGTAGTCCAGAAATGTGTGTTATTTACATACTCTAAATGTGTCAAGTATCGACTGTATTGTGTGAGTAGTTTGGCAATTAAAAATATTAATGAGTAAGCCAAAATTGAAGATCAAAATACAAATTTTAACGTAAAAACTGCTGAGACGTGAATATATATGAAAAGTTAGTCGATAATTTTGTGCATTTTTATGGTATGATATATGGAATATTATACTTAGACTTTAATGAGTAATTAAAAATTAAACTGCTGCCTCCTGATTGGTCGTGAGGTAGTGGTGACGTAGGTGCATAGTAGAATAGAAGACGGTGTGCGAGCTGCGTGGCAACTTAATCTTTCGCGCCAAGCGAGTGGACTTGGCCGTTGGAACACTGAGTGGACTTAGGCTCTGAGCAAAGTTTTCCGCAACCCTTTTCCTTTATTTTAGAGTTACCATTCATGTCAGCAAATTACTTCTTGTACCAACCACTATTACTTTTTGACCTCTACAAGAATATTATCTTCAATTTGCCCTAACTTAGTGCGTCCATACTGTAAAGATTTTCCGTGTAATTGTGTAAATAATACCATAGACCTGTCTCAAAATTTCAGGAAGTATGTCAGATCCCAGAGAACTCCCTGGGTTGGCCCATTTTTGTGAACACATGCTTTTCATGGGTACAGAAAAATATCCCTGTGAAAATGAGTACAACAAATACCTAGCAGAGCATGGGGGATCCAGTAATGCTTACACAGCTGCTGACCATACCAACTATTATTTTGATGTAGCGCCAGAAGCATTCTCTGGAGCCTTAGACAGGTAAGCGAGTACTTGACTTTAGTTGAAGGTAATGGCTAGAGATTATACTTTTATTTTACATTTTTTAAAAGTTATTTCTATAAGAGGTAATGTTAGTAAGACCAGTGACCATCTTACTTTAGTCAAAGACATACAAATATTCAAGTACTTGTTGGCAAGGTAGAACATCTAGCCATCCTTGAGACCCTAAGATCAAATAAGGAACGCAACCAGGCACTGTCTAGTCAGAATATGTTGGTCTTTTGTTGACTGCACAGAACCCATAGCAGCCACTTGACCATTATCTCAAGTTTTAAGATTGTAGTCCTTCCATCATAGATCAAAGTAAGCTCCAAGTGGATTTGGACAGATCATAGGTGATAAATTCACAAGGAAAAAGTCTGTTTTGACATCTACTAAGTGTGTTCTTGAAACTTGTACCTCTAAGATTTTGAGTGATAGTTACTTGTATTACATTTCAAATAACTGCAAATTTCAAAATCAGAATTTTCAGAGAGCATGCTCATTGAAAGCATAAATTTTTTACAATTCTTCTTGATTTTCTGCCATAATATATTTGTTGCATGAAAAATGGAAAATGTGTAAAAAGAAATGACTGTTTATATACATTTATTCTGTTTTACACTATCTCTCTTTTGTGTTTCTTATTAGATTTGCGCAGTTCTTTCTGACACCACTGTTTACGGAAAGTGCGGTGGATCGTGAGGTGAATGCAGTTAATTCGGAACATGAAAAAAATTTACAAAATGATTATTGGAGGTTAACACAGCTTGAAAAGGCAACAGCTGATCCAAGTCATGACTTCAGCAAGTTTAACACTGGTTAGTATTATATTTCTTATACTTATATCTAATACTATCACTAATATACCTACAAATTGAGTACAATGAGTGTTGAATCAGGGGTCAATCATTGAATTTAGAGGTGGGTGCTGACTTGTTTTTACAGTACATCAAAAACAAGCCTTGATATATTACAAAAGTTCAGTCTGAGAATAGAGGATTTATGTAAACTTTTAACCCAGTAACTGAAATATAGAGTTTACTATGGTTTAGGACAGCTGAAGCATACTATATTTTCTATAGGGAGTCCAATTATTATTTTTTTATTTATTTAGGAAAACCAAAAAAATGATTTTTAACTTTGTTGCATCCCATCCAGATTTCTTGATTTCACTGTTTTCACATAAATAAAGAAAAAAGGTGGGCAGTGTGTTACAAATGTTTATTAAAAGTCAAATAAATCTTATCTAAATTATATTAAGTTAGATAAATCTGGTAGGTTGATGCTCCAGGATTAGCAGTCTGCTTAGAAGTAGACCCCACTATAGGGAGCTGGTATTGCAAGTATGGTGGGTGTGGCTGTCGGTTAGTTAAACAACATATAAATAAACAGCTTCATAATTACACTGCATACCTTTTTACCTTAATGAAGTAGAAATGAGTATAACATTTTTTAGATGAACAGTATAGATAAAGATTCCACCAATACATTACTAATCTTATCCATTTATCCATGGTACACTAAAAATCAACAATCGTCGATCCCCCTAGACTGAGTATAGGAACTTCCATGCCTTTCTAGAAGGGAATGATTACATGCAATAACCATGAGTATCACTGAATGACCTTGTAGGAACTCTTTTTGAAATATGCAAGCTTTTGCTGTTGTGTATTTTAGTGCATATAACACCATGACATATGTGAAAGAGTTTCCAGCATGGCTTGTGTCTTCTTTCACTTGCTGACCAAGAGGTCTTTCCCTCACCCTCCATCATCAATTCCTGTATACTTTTATTCTTATTCTGATAAGTATACTGTTTAAAATGATTAGCTCACACTTATGATTACCATATATAATTTAAGATTTTATTATCAATTTCGATACCTTTATCAAGATGATATCCACTTGTATAATATGAATTTTTAGTGCAATTATTATTGATATTGTCATTGATGTATTATTAGCATCATTATTATTATTGTCATTATTATCATCACCATTATTACTATCATCAATATCATCATTGTCATTGTTGCATTGTTGTTGCCATTGGTTATGTCACTACAACAGAAATAATCATTCTTGATGTTAATCTGGTAATTGTTTAAGAAATGGTAATAATGATTTTAATAATAGTAATCAACATAAGCATGATTACAATGAATGTCTGTTCATTGATTTTACATTGACACATTGAGTATAGTGATTAAATGCAGCAAGTGTGTTGAGAGAGTTTTACACTTTTGAGGAACGGATTCCAAGTTGTAAAGTAGCTGTATTTAAAAATTGAAAATCAAATATTACCATGCAAATGACTATCAAACAGAATACGGCATGTTTTTAATACATCATATATTGTGCAGTATATCTGTCAGGTGTAAGGTGTGAGCTCTCAAAGGTTTGTCCAAGTAAAACTAACAAAGAGAAAGCTGCTGTTGCGCTTGTTCAACACATACTGTCTCTAAACATGATTATATGAATAGAAATATTCATTATTATTATTGTTATTGCTATTAATAGTGGTAATAGTATAAGTAAAATAAAACAGCACAAAAACACATTCAAACATGCACACAACACATTGTCATTACCATGCATCCACCCCTCTTGTCTCATTACAAGCTAGCAGCTATACAGTTTTCTCTGAAAAGTATAGTTTTGATGTGTATAGAATACACTGCCAATTCACCTGTATCTTACATTGACTTAACTGTTTTTTATACATTAAAATACATGACAGCAAAGGCTTGTATAGTTCTTAAAGAGAGTTGCTGCGAGAAAGTTCAGTGATATTCGTAATTGGTGCTATACTTGGTTCATATACTTGAGTTAGAGGGATCAAAGAAAATGGGTTGTTAATGTGCCTTTTCATACTGTAATGGTATTGTACTTTATCCTATAATTAGTGCAAGATGGTGTCTGCAAGATTTCAGCCTCTAAAGTGCATTGCTTTGTCAGAGTATATTCATTTAGCATACAGAGAGTACTGTTATTCATATTTAGCAGTTCCAATGGATAGTTATTGTAAATATATGTATAGTAGGACTAAATTTGTCTTTAATGCTTTTATAACATGACTGCCAATAAGGAAGGCTAGATACTAAATGTGAAATGATACCTGATTTTCAGGAAACAAGGAAACATTGGATACAATTCCTAAAGAGAAAGGTATAAATGTTCGAGATGCTCTGCTGGAATTTCACAAACAATGGTACTCTTCAAACATCATGGCCTTAGCTGTCTTGGGCAAAGGTAAGTGTCCTAATTATATGGTTTTGGGATTTGTATTGGAAAATATTTGTTATGGAATACAGTACAGAACCTATATTTTATCTTTAAAAGGGTTAGTCAGGTTGGTTAACTTAGGGGGTCCTCTGGGGCTCTCTCTCTCTCTCTCTCTCTCTCTCTCTCTCTCTCTCTCTCTCTCTCTCTCTCTCTCTCTCTCTCTCTCTCTCTCTCTCTCTCTCTCTCTCTCTCTCTCTCTCTCTCTCTCTCTCTCTCTCTCTCTCTCTCTCTCCTCTCTCTCTCTCTCTCTCTCTCCCCTCTCCCTCTCCCTCTCTCCCTCTCTCTCCCTCTCCCTTCTCTCTCTTCCCTCTCTCTCTCTCCCTCTCCTCTCTCCTCTCTCCCTCTCCTCCCTCTCCCTCTCCCTCCCTCCCTCTTTCCCTCTCTCTCCCCCCTCCCCCTCCTTCTCCCTCTTTCCCTCTCTCTCCCTCCTCTTTCCCTCTCCTCCCCCCTCTTTCCCTCTCCTCCCCCCTCCTCTCTCTCCCTCTCTCTCCCCCCTCTTCCCTCTCTCTCCCCCCCTCTTTCCCTCTCTCCCCCCCTCTTTCCCCTCTCTCCCTCCTCTCTCTCCCTCTCTCCCCCCTCTTCCCCTCATCCCTCTCTCTCCCTCTCTCTCCCCCTCTTTCCTCTCTCTCCCCCCTCTTCCCTCTCTCTCCCCCCTCTTTCCCTCTCTCTCCCTCTCTCTCCCCCCCTCTTTCCCTCTCCTCCCCCCTCTTTCCCTCCCTCCCCCTCTTTCCTCTCTCTCTCTCTCTCCCCCTCTTTCTCCTCCCCCTCTTTCCCTCTCACTCCCCCCTCTTTCCCTCTCACTCCCCCTCTTTCCCTCTCTCTCCCCCCCTCTTTCCCTCTCTCTCCCTCTCTCTGCCCCCTCTTTCCCTCTCTCTCCCTCCCCTTCCTCCCCCCTCTTTCCCTCTCACTCCCCCTCTTTCCCTCTCACTCCCCCCTCTTTCCCTCTCTCTCCCCTCTCTTTCCCTCTTCCTCTCCTCCCTTCCCTCCCTCCCTCTTTCTTATTCTTTTTTAGTGTATATACATAAACTAATTTCTCAACAGAAAGTTTAGAAGAGCTGCAAACAATGGTGCTGGAATTATTTTCTGAGGTTGAGAATAAAAATGTGACAGTCCCTGAGTGGAAGAGCCACCCCTTTGGACCCGAACAGTGTCGTAAATATGGGCAGGTTGTGCCTGTGAAGGATATTCGGAACTTGTATATCACTTTTCCGATCCCAGATCTTCATCCTCATTATAAGACAGCTGTAAGAATCAACAGATAATTGACTTGGCTTATACATGGCTGGAAGGTCATACATTGATGATGTGTTCTGATATTTTTAGTTTATTAGATGTGAAATATTTTTTGATCAGTATTTGTGTAAGAGGATTTATAAGATGGTAATGAATGACATTATTAATCCAAACATTTTCAACAGCCTGGCCACTATTTGGGGCATCTCATCGGGCATGAAGGTCCAGGGTCATTGCTCTCCTATCTTAAGGGTTGTGGATGGGTGAATTCTCTTGTTGGTGGTCAGAAGTCTGGTGCTAAAGGCTTTGCCTTCTTTGTGGTCAATGTTGATCTCACAGAAGAAGGGATCGAGCATGTGCAAGATATTGTGACAGCTGTTTTCCAGGTAATTTGATTTTTTCATTCACTTCTGATATTTTTCACTATTTTTCTTTTTTGATGTATGTTTTGTAAGACTAGAAAATTATTCAGCTGTGCAGGGAAGACAGTTTGAAAATTGCACAGATAACTGGTTTATTTATTTATTTTTTAACAGATCAGTTTTGTGCTAGAAACCTTAGCATGTAAAGTTGCTATTTAGAGACCATGGCATAAACTTTGGAGTGCTAGTACATGGAAGTGACATGGAGTAAAACAGAAGTATAGTAGATCTTCAGTGTCTTATTGGTTGATTAGTTATTTATTTTGAACTTTTCTTTCTCTGCAAACTAAGGCACATAAGCACATTACCAAGTATATCCAAACAGGCACTCCACATATTATGGGTTATTTTAATTTAGCTTGAAGGGACTAATATTAAAACTTTAATTTCTCAACAGTGATTGTTCTGCCTCAGAGCAGATCAACCACAGTCACCAGTCACATATTATTATATATGATCAGTTGTGACACATCTTTAATTCTCTTGCAGAGCATATGAGAGAACAGCTTAAATCTAGATATATGCAACTATACTTTAACTTCAAAACACTTTTGACAAGCAGTCAAGAAAGCCTATTAAGTGCCTTTCATCAAAAATCCATGTTAAGTTTCAGCTCCCCCAACAAAGAAAGAGGAGCAAGGAACCATTGTGCAGATGTAACATTCAGTGGTTTATTTGAAATCCTGCAAGGATAAAGTTGAGACTTGAAAATTTCTGTGCAGAAGTACAACTCTTAGTAAACTTTTCACAGACCGAATTTTCACAAAAGTTAAGCATACCAAAATTACATTCTTGGTGTATGTGGAATCCATGGCTTATTCATCATATATTTAATATTATTATTATTTTTTTTACTTTTGCAGTACCTGAACTTGCTGAGAAGAGAAGGTTCGCAGGAGTGGGTGTTTGAAGAGTGTAAAGACCTCAGTGCCATGACATTCCGCTTTAAGGATAAGGAACGTCCCCAGAGTTACACTTGTGCTCTGGCGGAACAGCTGCATGTATGTAGTGTTGGATCTTTTGATGTATTTTATTAGCATTTGTGATGATATATTTGATTATCATCATTATTTTATGCAATAATATACTTAAAAACATATTTTTGTATGTAATTAAAATGATCTTTTCAGTATTACCCACTGGAAGAGGTGCTTTGTGGTGGATACCTGTTAAGTGAATACCAGCCAAATCTTATTGACATGGTTCTAACTCATCTTCAGCCTACCAATATCCGGTAATTTATAGAATAATTTTCTAGATGTTGAAGAGCTGAGTGTTCTCTTTCCTGTGATTTGAATATGTATATTGCCTCATACTACATCATGCTTTTATGGTCTGTTTATGTGACTTCCAGAATTGCCGTTGTTGGGAAAGCTCTTGCAGAGAAGGCAACGGATGTTGAGAAATGGTATGGGACACAGTACAAGATGGATAACATTAAGAATGACCAACTTGAACAGTGGGAAAAAGCTGGGTTCAATGAGTTGCTGAAGTTACCAACCAAAAATGAATTTGTTCCTACAAACTTTGAGTTGTTTACAGATGAAAAGGTAATAATCGTATGTTTAAATCCATGGACTTTTTTATTATCATTATTTGGCAAATATCTGCTATAGGCATATATCTAATTTGATCTGGTTATTTTGCATTATCTTTTATAATGAAGTGTCATACACACTCCTGAATAGTTTGTGCTTTTCAGAATGGAAAGACTTTGCCAGAGATGATTAGCGAGTCTCCCTTGGCTAGAATTTGGTTCAAGCAAGATGATGAATTCAAGCTGCCGAAATCTGTTGTGTATGCAGAACTTTTTAGGTATGTTATTTATATGCTTGTTGTATCAGTTTTGTCTTCAGCCCAACTTGCGCTTTCGAGATTAGTCCCAGGGCCATCTCTGGTCACCCAGCCTTCTTTATTGCTTACAATACAATTACTTATCAAGCTTAGCTTTAAAAATTTCTAAGATGATCATGGACTATAGATAATCATTGACTGTAGGAAAACAGTAGTATTTCATAAAGATTGTCTCAGTTTCTGGCTCCCTTGTATCACCAGACTGCATGCTTGGCCCTGGCTAAAAGGGTGATTGTCTGGTTCCAGATTCAGATAAAAAAGAAAATTAATTTCCAATAATTTTATGCAAGTTTTTGTTATATTGTAGGAATTTGGTATGTTATTGGACTTTATTAATATTCCCTAAGAGGTCCCAGGATAGTGCAGGAGAATTATACATAACTTCAGTGAACTATCTTGTTAGGAAAACTGAGGGGGACATTCAATGAATTATGCTGTCAAAGAATCTCATTTATGTTTTAACTATTAAAAAAAAAAAACAAGATGTCTGGAATGTTCAGAAGTAACTTTTGTTTGAATAGTCATATTGAACCATGGACATGAGTGCGGTGTTGGCACACAACGACAGTTTCCCGTTTGCTCCTGGCTTGTTTGGTAGTTTGCAAGCAACACTTGGTACCTAAAGGCTTTTATTTTGATAAAATTTTTGAAAATATAAAAATTTTGGAGATTTACTTTCACTTTAGGTGTTATCACCTAAAAGCTTAACCATAGAAATGAAGCCTCTACTATTGGAGAAAAATAAGCTTTGTCCGATGAGCTGATGGCGTGGGAAGGGTCATGATGTGATGCCACCTGCTACTTTGTCCAGAAACAGCCATGACATCACGGGAGGTGCCACCTGTGGACGAAAGTTTAATGACAGGATTTTTATTTAATATTTGGCCTGGTTTCCTTTTTGTAATATTTTGAAAAGCTTCAATTTCAGTTGTTTATCCATTTCTTTTTCAGTCCTTTGGCCTACCTGGACCCTCACCACACCAATCTACTGCACATGTTTGCACAACTGTTTCGGGATGCACTCACTGAATACACTTATGCTGCTGAGTTGGCTGGACTTGTGTATTCCTTGTCCAATACTAAGTATGGTCTTACAGTAAGTATCTTACAGATTAATTTGTAATCATTGTTGGGTACATATTTTCCAGGAAAAGTTCTGCAAAGATATTTTTGTTAATGATCTTATATTTGAGCATCTTATGTCTTCAAAGATTTAAAGCAATAATAATGATAAATCAATCCTTATTGTGTTACAGCTGAACGTCAAGGGTTACAACGACAAACAACATGTATTGCTGGAGAAGATCATGGAACGCATGACTTCATTCACTGTTGATCCAAAGCGTTTTGAGATTCTTAAAGATGCTGTAGGTTCATTAGATTAAGTGTAGTACAATTGAACTCGTACTATATACACTAAAAGTTTGATATACAACAAGTAGATAAAAAAGTAAAGATTCTCAACATATATTTTTATTTGTATTATCTTTCTGCTACTTAATTGCATGCTTTTTCCTAATATGTATGTAATTGACTGTATAATTTCCTTGGCAGTATGTCCGTGCCTTACGTAACTTCAGAGCGGATCAACCACATCAACATGTTGTATTTTATACATCCTTATTGCTGGCAGAACATGGTTGGACAAAGGAGGAGCTTTTGAATGCCACTGCAGGTAAACACACATGTACATCTACATATACTTATGCTAACACAGTGGACACAATCAAACCCCCACACCCATACCCATACCTACCCACAGACACACCAATACCCATGCAGACACTCTCACACTCACAGCTACCTAGACCTACCCACCCTCACCCATACCAGCACATATGTTTTCATAAATGCATTCATGTATTCAGCATATGCACATGCATGCTCACCCACACACTTGCACACCTACTTGTATGCATCCGCATACGCTCATACGCATATGCACATGCATGCTCACCCACACTCATGCATACCCACATGCAAAGACATACACCCACATGCACATACTCACACCCACGTGCACACATGCACACACACACACACCATCCACCAAAACACCCACCACCCAAACCAAGCCATCCACCCAAACCATTCACCACATGCATGCATGCGCACATAGACAGCATGCACACACATACACAGCCGCACATGCACACACACATGCACACACATACGCATACATGTACACACACACACGCACACAGATGCGTGTGCACACACAGATACGCGCACATACACACACATACACGTACACACACCACACACACACACACACACACACACACACACACACACACACACACACACACACACGTACACACACACACGTACACACACACACACACACACACACACACGTACACACACACACACACACACACACACACGTACACACACACACACACGTACACACACACACACACGCACACACACGCACACACACACACACGTACACACACACACACACACACACACACACACACACACACACACACACACACACACATACACACACACACACACACACACACACACACACACACACACACACACACACACACACACACACACACACACACACACACACACACACACACACACACACACACACACACACACACACACACACACACACACACACACACACACTCTGATTCCGTTTTATTAAGGGTTAATTTTTTTTTATCTAAATATTTTTTTCTTATTCTCAGCCTGGAGGAGGAGGAAAATATATCTAGTAAATATACTTAGTACAGATCAGTTAAAGAATCCGGGAAGAGCCGGGCAAATGTTTAAAAGAGTAGAGTAGTTGAAAATTATAGGTAGGGAATTTATTTTTTTTTATAATCAGAATGGAAGTTAAAGTGAAAGAATTTGAAGAGGAATGAGTAATAGGGAGAAAAATTATATACAAGGGTTATTTGGCCCCTAAGAGTGGCGAGCTTTGTGTGTCCCTCAGAGCTTTTCAGGTTTCATCAGGGCAAATTTGGGTTGCTGGCATTTCAAGTACTTGCTTTTATGCAAATGTATATTATATTATGTATATCAGATATACAGAACAAGTCATTTGTTAACGATACTAATTTTTCATTTCTCATTTTTCATCAGAGCTGACAGTGGAGGCTCTAGAGGCCTTTATCCCAAGGTTCCTTTCAAATCTCCATATAGAAATGTTAGTGCACGGAAATGCAACAAGAGATGCCGCAATGCGCATGTCTTCTATCATCCAGAAACACCTGACTGACAAGGCACACACCAAACCTCTCCTTACTTCCCAGTTGACTCGGCAAAGAGAGTACCAATTGAAGGATGGCAAGTATGCACAAGATTATGTAGAAAAAAGTGACATTGTGAAGTGTGTGGTATATATTCTTGGGGATAAGGAATTGATGATTGCTTTGTTGACTGGAGTGCTTTTTCTTTTTCATTACCGTTTTCTTTACTTTGTAAATATATATCGGTTATATTATGGATGTGAAGATTTAAGGGGACCGTCCCGGAGAGAGGGGGGAGGAGGGGGTTAAATTGAGTTAGTTAGCGTATAGTATAGGTACATGGATGAGGAAACTACCAAACGAGTATTAACCGCCTGCTATGGCTCGTTGTCTTGCAGCCGGCGTGCGAGTCCCTCAGCACCCGGAGAGGTACGTCGCTATTGAGCGCCCAGGTACACCTATGTGGACTTTTGCTTGCGGCAATCGTGCATAAGGCATTTAATTATGACATTGCGCATAGATATGAGTTCGTGAATGTTCAAGGAACACTTTTATACCAATATCAGAAAAAATTATATCACCGTGATTTATGACGAAATATTTTGTGAAATATATCTAAAAAAAAATGTATGTTTTGTGTCCTTTTACACACGAAATATGCTTTGATCGAGACTCCCTGGTAATATGTTTTAGTTTACGTGGTAATATATACGTATATCACATACGAAGCACTAATGTTTAAAAATAGCCTTATAAGGAAGGATTGAAATATTTCCGTTACATTTCGCTCAACGGTCGGTACATCACAGCAGGGGGCAATTTGAATTGATTTGAAATTTGGCAGTTACCGTTGTAAAGACCAATTCAATACGAATGTTACCTAAATGTCGGATTTTTAAACTTCGGATGTATAGCGAGATACAGATTATTTCATGTTGAAGATGATAGTACTCAGTAATACCTGCTCTGAAATAAAAACTATATGGAATTTTAAGCTCGGTTGTATGCGTAGTCTTCGTCTGGCGTTCAAAAAAGCTATCGCATCCGTTTCGTGCTCCGATAAAAATGAATATGTTTAGACGTTACCGTAAGTCTTAGGCACCATAAATTGGCAAATATCCCACAACACATAGGCGTCTGCATGATTTTATGCACTTCTTAGTAAAGATAATGGGTGCAAATGGCTAATCATAAACTTTACACTTGTTCTCCCTTGCAATCTGCTAATATTGACAATTATCAAAGAAAATGGGTATGAGAGGGATAACTAATAAATTTTATTATTTAGATATGAAAGTCAATGTAGGCCTACTAAATGATGATGATTAAATCTTTTTAACTTTATGTGCGTGCGTTCACGTACATATGATCCTCCTCGAAAATTATAAACACCCAGTGACCATCTCCCCCTCCCCCCCCCCCCTGTGTGAGGCATGGGGAATATTCAACGACTTTCGTAAGTTCTCGAATTCAATGTACTAAATTCATATGCTTTTGAAATTCTCAAAATTGAACCACCATGTTGTATTCATGCCAGGACTTTATAATTAGAATGATTTTGTACTAATATTGCCATCCACAGTTCCCCATTTCTTCAAAAATAAAAAAAAAATAAAAAAAAAATGGAAAATAAAAAAAAATATTTTTTTTAAAAAAAGGTTTTTATCTGGTTTAGATTAGTTGTCTCTATGGTAAAATGCATTTATTAAGCTTTTCACACGAAAATATCAACTTTAATGAACAACGAAAAAAAAAAAAAAAAAAAAAAAAGTGACATACCTTTACAGAATAGCGTCCCTATTGAACATGAAAATTCCTATTGACTTGGTAATCATTGCATTGCAAAGTACACTAAATAAGCGTTTTTTTGATATATAATATCATTAGATTCAGAGAAAAAATAACAGAGATAACGAACTTTGGCAAGGTGCCAAATACAAAACGCCGTAGCTCGGCTATTTTTTTATGACTCTTCGGTACTTCCCAACTCACGTAATTTTCATGCGATCCAAATGCAGTTTGTTGCTTTCACTAGAGCCTCGGCGTCCCATAGCCATGTAAAAGGCCGATTTTTGAATTTTTGCCTTAATCAAAAAATAATAATATTTTAATGCTGAAAAACGCATTCAAAAATAGTTCTCTATGTCAAGCTGTCCCCCGCCAAAAAAAAAGGAAATTCAAAATTCGGCCTTTTACATGGCTATAGGCTAGAGTTGATCTAACACTAGCATTTTTGGGGGAATATTCTGTAAAGAGCTCTGATAGTTGGGATGTACCGAAGACATACCAAAAAAAATAGCGATTTTTTTCAACTTTTTGGGGGGTGCCCCCCCCCAATGGGGAAGCAAAGTTAAAATTTATATATATAACGGAGTGCAATTCTTTACTCTATAGCATGCAAAAAGAATCAATCAGTTATCTCTAACCGATATTTTTTTATGATGTATAGAGTAGGGAAAGGTGGCCATTTTCCGGGACGGTCCCCTTAAAGGAAATGTAAACAATTTGTGAATATTGACAATTATATTTCTACTTTCTTTTTTGCATTATTGATGTGGCAAGTTTTGATTGACATCTCAGGAATATGTAATTGCATAGAAATATATATGTTAATAATTAACTTTAAATTTTAGAGCAAGTAGACATGTATCTTAGGTCTGCTTAAGGAAAATCACAGGTGCAAGATTTTCTCATTTTTTCTCTATTCATGATCAAATATAATTTTTTTCTCGTGATATTCAGCCAATTTGAGATGCTTCTCTTTGGTATGTGGCTTTTACATTTTAAATATTTTTAATAGATTGACCTTTGAAAAATATTTTGCACTCATAATAATGCATGAATAGGAGCACTAGGGGTAATTTAATATATTGTTATTAAAAGGTTAATACACTATTGACTATTCAAGTAATCAGCATTTTTGCATCACAAATTATGCGCTGACTGTATCACTGCCTATAAATGCATACAGTTTATTGCATTATGTATATCATATATGATATTGCAATTTATGTGATAGATATTCCCTCATAGTGTCCCAATCATGATTGTTTACAAAAATGAATGCGTTAGACACATACCATGTACATGATATTTCACTGCCTA